>OU565284.1:2820000-2985000 GCA_913789915.3 Sphecodes monilicornis
ATTGCATCGTATAGTACTCGTCACAAGGAACAAAAGTCTCAAAGACATCATAGGTCTCAAGTCAACAATTCCCTTGAAAAACGACTTTAAAGTTTCGTAAACTATTTTATTCCACATGTCTACAGGGTGTCCCAAGATGGTATAAATGCGGAGGGGGTGATTCTACATGAGAAAATAAGTCTAAAGTATAGAATAATTTTTTTTTCATTTCACGCCTTGTTTTCGAGAAATTAGAGTTTCAAACTCCGTCAAGTTCGCGTTCCTAGCGCTTGCAAGTAGTAGATCAGGTAGGTAATGAACAGACAAGTCAGACATTTCATATTCAATATCAAGCGCGTTCGCCGAATTTTCAAACTAATCTCTAGAAAACGAGGCGTTAAACGAAAAAAATCATTTTATACTTTAAACTTATTTTCTTGTGTACAATTACCCCCTCCACATTTATACCATCTTGGGACACCCTTTAGACATATGAAATAAAATAATTTATGAAAATTTAATGTCGTTTTTCAAGAGAATGGTTGACATGAGACCCATGATGTCTTTGAGACTTTTGTTCCTTGTGGCGAGTCCTATACGATGCAATATAAAAAAATGTTGACCTTGAAGAAGGGTCAAGGACAAATTTGCCGGCCATTTTTTTAACAGATGTTCATCGATCCATAGTCCATTTTGTTCCTTGTGGCGAGTACTATACGATGCAATATAAAAAAAATGTTGACCTAGAAAAAGCGTCAAGGACGTATTTGCGGACCATTTTTTTTAACAGATGTTCATCGATTTATAGTCCATTTTGTTCCTTGTGGCGAGTACCATACGATGCAATATAAAAAAAATGTTGACCTTGAAGAAGGGTCAAGGACAAATTTGCCGGCCATTTTTTTAACAGATGTTCATCGATCCATAGTCCATTTTGTTCCTTGTGGCGAGTACTATACGATGCAATATAAAAAAAATGTTGACCTTGAAAAAGGGTCAAGGACGTATTTGCGGACCATTTTTTTTAACAGATGTTCATCGATTTATAGTCCATTTTGTTCCTTGTGGCGAGTACCGTACGATGCAATATAAAAAAAATGTTGACCTTGAAAAAGGGTCAAGGACAAATTTGCGGACCATTTTTTTAACAATTGCCCATCGATCCATAGTCCATTTTATTCCTTGTGGCTAGTACTATATGATGCATTACAAAAAAAAATGTTGACCTTGAAAAAGGGTCGAGTACAAATTTGCGGACCATTTTTTTAACAGATGTCCATCGATTCGTAGGCATAGAAGCCCGCTATGGTAGTGGTGACATATAATTTTTATACACCCTGTACAAGATAGTCAGTGATCACGTACAGCAGTATACGGAAACATGTTAAACTTCCTATTCGTTAAAATTGATATTCCTCTTTTACCGTTTGGACCCTTCGTATAAGTACGCGAATCAAAATTAGACATTTCTAATCTTTTTACAGTTCTATCTTATCCGTAGGAAAATCGAGAGATCTTTACAAGCTGAAAATGTTGACTTTTTTCAACCGCTCCAACTGATAATACTCGCGATACAAAAACACGACTCAAAGGACGCCGAGGTACGCGTTTTCTTGGAACGTCGAATGCAACACGGAACGTATCCGTAGCAGTAGTTAACCCGTACTCCGTAACTCGTAACTCGTAACCCGTAACCTGTAACCCCTAAGTCGTAAGCCATAAAGCAGAACCGTAACCATAACCATAACTGTAACCGCAAGATATTGCATCGTCGCTACTGAAATGTATTCGATACGAAGAGCAACACGTATCTGTTTTCGTCGATATTTCGAGCATCCCGCGATGAATAAAAGAAAATCACTGTTCAGTTCGCGCGTTCGTAAAACCAATGTAGTTCAAATATGACCGAATCTATATGCTTCAGTACCGCTAAAAAAAATGGTACTCAATCTTATGCAAAGAATAGTTGGCGCCAGATGTAGTCCTTAGTCTTTTTGTTGAAAATTTCCATGAACTCCCAGACGCTTCGCTATCCTTCTCCGTGTTATATAAGCATACTAATGCCGCGTACACGCAAAATGAAAATGCACCAAGACACTGTCAACGCGACTCTCGTGTTCTGCTTTCGATTGAATGGAAACGATTAAATGGAAATAGATGTCAGCTTTTGAAAGGATCTCGTTCGTGAAACTATGCAAAGGGGAATAGGGGGACAAGGGGAAATAGAAGAATAATAATAATTTACGTGTTGAAACTCGGATGCGTCGCATGCGAGTACGTAAGTATCAGCAACGGGTTTTTCTGTAGTTCCGTTGACGCGATAGTTTCTTCGAAGTGATTACGATCGATTAACCCTTTGACCGCCGAATTGGAATACCCAAAAAAAAAATCCAACACAATCAATTCATGATGAAACTTTTTTACACGCCACTCAGTACTTCATTCCTTTTAATTTCTAACTAAAATTCTAGTCGCTTGGTCCAGTTTAAAAAAGTTATACCCTTTTAAAGGGTAATTACCAACCCAAATGGCCCAAAAGGGGTGTGAATGGGACGATGATAATCGCTCGCGCGTCTTTTTCATATAATTCCAAGATAATTCCAAGAAATTTTACAGGCCCATCTTACATTGCGTTGAGGTGACCCTGTATATGGAGAGCTCAAAATCTTTTAAGCGCTTAGGGTCTCTAATAAAGGTTGAGGTGATGGACACGTGTCTGAGCAATGAATATTAAATGTTAAATACTAAGCTAGAGTTTATTTACAATATTTACACTTAAACGATACGTATACAGGGTGTCCCACATGAATGAGAACACCTAAATATCTGTCGTATTTACAGTCCTATCAGAAAACTTCAGAGGACAAAGTGACACTGTTGCAGGGGGCAAATATAATGGTAAAGAAAAACATTTGTTATGTCGCGTTTTTAATGACATTTCAAGGTCACCGATGTTTTTTTAAGTGGAATAGGATATTTTTTTTACGATAGCATGATAGACAATAAAAAACTGAATTTAGTGGATACCACCTTTTTGACCTTGAAATGACCTTGAACAAGAATAATCATGTTGGAGCGGATAAAATGTGGATGTTTAAAACTTACGTGTTTCAGCAAAGATTACGCGTTGTTTACGGCGGGTTGACCTTTACATATCATAGTAAAATAGATCCTTATACTTAGAAATAAGTAGAAATGCCTTGTGGAAAGATCGGTTGACATCTGTTATAGACCTGATTACAGAGTATGATAGATATTGATGGATTTAAGAAATAGTATGACTACTATATACTACTATAATACTAAGCTAGAGTTTATTTACAATATTTACACTTAAACGATACGTATACAGGGTGTCCCACATAAATGGGAACACCTAAATATCTGTCGTATTTACAATTCTATCAGAAAACTTCAGAGGACAAAGTGACACTATTGCAGGGGGCAAATATAATGGTAAACAATCAAATTTTTTACGTCGTGTTTTTTAATGAAATTTCAAGGTCACCGATGTTTTCTTAAATGGAATAGTATATTTTTTTTACGATAGCATGATAGACAATAACAAAACTGAATTTAGTGGATACCACCTTTTTGACCTTGAAATGACCTTGAGCAAGAATAATCATGTTGGAGCGGATAAAATGTGGAAGTTTAAAATTTATGTGTTTCAGCAAAGATTACGCGTTGTTTACGTCGGGTTGACCTTTACAAACCACAATAAATGTTTGAAATATTTTGCATAGTAAACAGCGTATGTTTACGTTAGAGTATGTATCATTGAGATCGTTAACAGTAGCGTACGGACACGGGCGTTCTTCTCAAGTCAGAAGTTACAAGTCGAATGAATCGTCTCCCTTGTCTTTTAACCGTCGCGTCGTTTGTGAGGGTGGAAAAAGGGAAAGTTCTCTCAAGCCGTGGGAAAGAATTTTCTCGAGACCACTGGAAAAATCTCGAGTGGCCGTTACCTAAAATGTGGTACATGGCCTTATAGTGTCAGGGCTCGGCCGTTACGCTGAAATAAACCATTCAGGTTCGCAGCGCAACGAAACCCTAGACAACTTGGCCCTGTATGCCACAGGTCTTACTTCGTTATTGGTTGGGCCGTTGCGTTGCTACGATGATGGAACGATAGAACGATGGGGCGCAAAGAGGAGACGGCTCGAGGTCCATGCAGGTCCATGTTAGAAAATAGCAGAGGAAAGAGCAACAGTTGTTAGTTCCAAATTGTGTATTAGGGTGGCGCTGAGAAATTTCAGACCTAATTCACATTATTGATCTACCCGGAAGCTCGGAGCAGATCGGAGCACTTTTAAAGAACCTCCTTCCAAGTAACTTCCCGAAGAAACGGACGAAAGTCATATCCGTTGTCTCTCCTTTAAATTTAATTCAATTTTTCGCGTGTTTTTCGCTAATTCTGCTTTATTGTTCTGCTGGTATCTTATATCCTGTATCCAACGTCACTTGTTTGCAATTTATTTATTTTTTGGTCGATTAAAATTTAATTCGGTAAATTTGAAAATCTTTGAATGCTTCCATAGTCCGAGATTTCTCGCGACAGAGCCTTTTCGCTTTTAAATTTTCAATCGAACCATGAACACACGGCTCGAACTGTTTCCTCGATCGAAAACTGTCCTCTCGTTGTCTCTTCGAGGTCTCCGCATAAAGATAATCCGCTCTTTTGCACGATACGGTTCCATTTTACCTAGTCTTCCTATTTTCAAAGTAAATTGAGAAATATTCAAGTCTCGCTCTCTCAAGAGATTGTTTAAACGCGTTTAAATAATTATATTCTTGCGCAGAATACACTACGTAGGGCCCTTTTATGCAAGAAATACTCCCACAAAACTGCTCCGCCCGCGCCAAAGGGAAACATCACGTTTAATCCTTGGCCGTATACTATGCGAGTATATTTTTTTAATGTAAAAAGCATTCGACGCCGATATGCGTTAAGTCGGTTGTGCTCTTATCTATTTTGTTAAAGATAGTTTCATATTTTCGAAAGCATACAAAATTTGTTGCGAATACATTTGCTCCCCTAGACGGACGCAATGATCAGGTTAGTAGTAATTAGAAGACTACCAGAGTAGGTCAGTTTAGGAAGGAGTGCGACAAAGAAAAAGAGTGAAAGAAGGTGTGGACTGAATGTGTGAAATAAGATAGATTTGTACAGTTAGCTTAATGTAAACCAATGTAAACCACCGTATATTGTACATTATACACTGGACATTGTACATTGTACATTCCACATTCCTAAATATTCATTGTACATTGTTCATTCCACATTCCACATTGTACATTCAATATTTGAAATTCTAAATTCCAAAATATTCATTGTCCATTGTATATCGTACGTTGTACGTTCCACATTCCACATTCCACATTCCAAAATATTCATTGTACATTGTACATTCCACATTCCTAAATATTCATTGTACATTGTTCATTCCACATTCCACATTGCACATTGCACATTCTACATTTTAAATTCTAAATTCCAAAATATTCATTGTCCATTGTATATTGTACGTTGTACGTTGTACGTTCCACATTCCACATTCCACATTCCAAAATATTCATTGTACATTGTACATTCCACATTCCTAAATATTCATTGTACATTGTTCATTGTACATTGCACATTGCACATTGTTCATTCCACATATCACATTCCACATTCCTAAATATTCACTGTACATTGCCCATTCCACATTCCACATTGCACATTCTACATTTTAAATTCTACATTCCAAAATATTCATTGTCCATTGTATATTGTACATTATACGTTCCACATTCCACATTCCACATTACACATTCTACATTTTTAATTCTACATTCCAAAATATTCATTGTCCATTGTACATTGTATATTGCACATTGTACATTCCACATTTCACATTTCGCATTCCTAAATATTCACTGTACATTGTTCATTCCACATTGCACATTCTACATTTTAAATTCTACATTCCACAATATTCATTGTCCATTGTACATTGTACATTCCACATTTCACATTCCTAAATATTCATTGTACATTGTACATTGTACATTGTACATTCCACATTCCACATTTCACATTCCTAAATATTCATTGTACATTGTACATTGTACATTTCACATTCCACATACCTAAATATTCATTGCACATTGTACATTGTTCATTCCACATTCCATATTGCATATTCTACATTTTAAATTCTACATTCCAAAATATTCATTGTCCATTGTATATTGTACATTGTACGTTCCACATTCCACATTCCACATTCCAAAATGTTCATTGTACATTGTACATTCCACATTCCTAAATATTCATTGTACATTGTTCATTGTACATTGCACATTGTTCATTCCACATTCCACATTCCACATTTCGCAGTCCACGTTCCTAAATATTCATTATACATTCCACATTTCTCATTCCTAAATATTCATTGTACATTCTACATTGTACATTGTAAATTGCATATTGTACAGTACATTCTACATACATACAATATATTGCTCCCCTATCTTAAACATTATTTTAAACGTATAGGACTTTTGATCGAGGTTCGCAGCATGATTCGAGTTGAACATTTCTCGGATAGATTGGATTTAAAAGAAATGCTATTTTTCGGTGTATCAAAATCTACCGTGAATCGTTTATTGGTTACTGAAACTGGAACGCAAAGTAGGCGTTGAGTAGTAATATTCGTACGACTGGTCGCAGCATCAAGAGAAAAGAAAATCCTCGGAAGAATCGGATGCGGAGTTTACGACACCGATTACGCTAATTATAAAACAATACAAACGGATAAAGTGCGGATGGTGCTTTGGACGAGGACTAGAGTATGAGGATGAGAACGACGGCGAAGCAAAGGCGAGGTTGAGAGGGCGTGGACGAGGGTGAGGGCAAGGGTCAGGGCGAAATGGTTCGCCGTTGCGATGCTTACGGTTCGCGTACGGTGCGGTGTACGGAAATTGGAAAAGCGAGTAGCGCGTGCGCCGGATCTCCAGGATGCTGTCACGGGGAGGACGGGTAAGTTGGTTAGGACGGGTGTAGGACAGTCAGGACTCGAGGGTTGTTCGAGATGCGAACGGGGGTCAGAGCGAAACTGACTATCGTTCGGCTCGCATACATGCTCTTTCGTTAGCCGATCGCGACAGCAATTTTCAAACGTACTACCGCGTCGAAAATATTTTCGAACAGACTCTTCTACCGGCAGCTGCTACGCGCCTCGTTCAACGCGTTAATTTAACGAGTTAAATAATCGATAAACTCGCCAGAAGGAATGAACCTGTTCTCGTTGTTGTTGACGTCGTCGTCGTCGTCGTTGGTTCATCTTTCGAGCGGCTGATAGAAGACCGACGGACGGGACGCGAAAAATCAAAAGCGTTACGAATTCGGTCATTTTCGGGATTCGCGCAGCCAACGATGACCGGAAACCGAAACACGGTTAGTGGTGAGACGCGTTCGTTGGGACACCGTAAACCATTCGCCGTTTAACGAGTATCGAGTCTCTCGAAAGTTCTGAGTCCGAAATTTTCTGGGATCGCGGATCGTGGATCACGAATCGCGGATCAAGGGTCACGGAGGATGGCGCTCGTCGTTCTAGTGAAGAACTTTCAAGGACTGAAATGCAAAGGGGAGACGGTGGTCAAAGTTGATTTCCGGGGTAAGTGTTCCATCGAATTGTTGGTAGGTGTTACATGGAAATGTTAGGCGCGATAAACTCGATTCAGCCAAGGTGTACCAATCTTTATGCATCAACGAGTCCGTTCGGGTCTTTGTCGAAAGCGCTATTCAGCGTTGACGTTGATTGCGTATTACGTGGTTCTAAACGCGTAATTATTGTAACGAGAACGAAGCGTTTGCACGGTATGCGATCAACAGTAAAAACCTGTACACGTATTAGTCCATTAACTTGTTAGTTTCGAAACGGACTGTTTCTGAGAAATGCAAATGTTTCTTACATTTACTTACAGTCACTCCCATTAATGTTCGTACACTCTTTGACTGACAAAGCAGCGACCTCAAAAATTTCATAAAGTCGAAACAATATATTTAATAAAATAATGATTACAGAATTAAAATGTGTGACACTGAGTAACGTTTTAACCTTCTTGCATTTTCCAGATATTAACCAAATTTGATACAATGATTACCTTTAGCGTAATAATTAATTTTTAAATATGGACAAATAATTCTGTCACCCATATATGGGTAACACGGCAGTCAACGTGTTAAAAAGACGATAACTTGTTTAATATTGGACCATACGACTTGGACTTTTTTGAGAAGTTAGAATAATTAGTTTACTACATGACGTGAAAAATAAATTTTAAAACAATTGGCGATTGGTCGGTATTGCAGAGAAAATACTAAAAGTTCTATCCCTATTAAACGTAATAAAAATAAAATTCCTCACTCTATATAATAAATATTAACATAAAAAGGGTAAACTATTCAAACTCCTAAAGATAAAATTAAAGATAATATTGGTGTTTTATAATTTTTTTATGTGGCTTATATTGAAAATTTAAAACATCCATTTTGTAGATCTGTATCAATTGTATACATTTTCAAATTTTCATCCAATTTTCGATTACGTGGAAAACAGCGACAGGCATCGAATGACGTAAGAGTCCTTCGATTTATTACAGTTTAAGGCTGAAAATTGTGAAAAGCTGCAATTTTTACAATCTTCAAACAGTTGTAGCTCATTGCGACGTTTGCCGATTTTGGCGAAATATTCAGAGTGTATACAGTTGACACAGATCTACAAAACGTATTTGTTGAATTTTCAATATGGACCCACATAGAACAGTTATAAATAACAACTTTTAGTATTTTCTTTGTGATTCCAACCAATTGCAATTTTTTCAAAATTTCTTTTTTTCAACGTGTAGTAAATTAATTGTTCTAACTTCTAAAAAAAAATCCAAGTCACATGATCCAATATTAACACTAGAACTACCGGACAAGTCATAATGACTGGTTTCTAAATTTTTCTTTTACAAATATTGAAATTATAAAAATGTTTTCCGGAGTAATGTTTTTAGTCAACTTCTCTGTTAGAGTACATATTTAAACAAAAGTTGTACGGAAGTTGAATAAATGCATTCTTGTCGATATTAGAAGGCAATATACACCAGTCGCGTTTAGCGCTCGGTAGTTCTAATGTTAAAAACGTAATCGTCTTTTAGAGTGTACGAATATTAATGGTAGTGACTGTACGTACCTGTAAACGGAAGTCGTTCGGAAGCTAAAATCACGAAGTATTATGTACCGCTGGAAATAAAATGTTAGATTTATCCGAACGTATACGTAATCTGTAGCAACTTTTTACAGATTTTTTTTTTTTAATTTATTTGTTTATAAAGGTCGCATCAACGGCGAGGTCATTAGCGACCACAAGAATTATAACATGTGATTATAAGAAAAAATAGATCCTTATCACTAGATTTACGAGGTCCGTCAAAATGGCGGACTCAAAAATTTTTAATTTACGATCATTAAGAGTGTAAGGAGGCATTCGTGAGGAATTATTAAATAGATTTATTTTTTTGTGTACATATTACAATAAAAATCGCTGAAGATCTAAGTAAATACAATTTTATTATTTTTATGAAGCAATGTAAAATAATCAATTTTAGTGCTCCGTAAACCTAGTGTTATACTTAGAAATAGATAGAAATGCATTGTGGTAAGATCAGTTGACATCTGTTATAGACCTGATTACAGAGTATGATGGATATTGATGGATTTAAGAAATAGTATGACTTGGTTCATGTTCTTACTAATATTGAGGCATTCACTTAGTTTGTTAGGGATAGCCAAGCGACGTCTTTGGAAGGAGAGGGGGCAGTGCAGGATGAGATGTATTTTCACAGATTTTGCTATGGTCCTGTTTTCGGTTGAACCGTTTTTTCTCATAATAGGGTTCAATTTCAACCAATAAATCAATCGACGGCCATAAAATGTTAAAAATCTTTGCTTCGATGTTTCTGATATATTATACACGCGTGTACAATATTTAATCGATAATTGTCCACAACACGGGTCTGCGGAGGGACAATTATGCGCGAGGGATATTATTGTTTGAGGTTTGCCGAACGTAGAGAAGGACAGCCGAGCTCGAGAGGCCTCGGTCACCGAGAAATATAAACATACCTAATCCGAATTTCCAACTTCTTTATTAATCATTATTTTTTTATGGGACTTCGATGACCAGATTTGTGGCATTTTTCTAATAAAAATGAAACCAAATATGATATAATTCCGATGATATTTACTTGTGTAATCGACAATTAAAGCTTCGGGCGCGAGGAAGGATGGCGTATGGGAAAGAAAGAGACGCGGAGAGTCGCAGTCGGCGGCCTTCCTCGCGCCCGAAACTTTAATTGTCTATTACACAAGTAAATATCATCGGAATTATATCATATTTGGTATCATTTTTATTAGAAAAATGCCACAAATATGGTCATCGAAGTCCCATAAAAAAATAATGAATAATAAAGAAGTTGGAAATTCGGATTAGTGTGGTCTCACCGATATACCCGAGCCGCAAGGTGTTATATTTCTCGGCGACCGAGGCCTCTCGAGCTTCACGGCCCCTCAAGGGGGTACACCCCGCACTAGTGGGGATATCTCAGGGACAATTATGTCGGAGACATTTGGGACAATTACCGATGAAATACTGTATAACAATTTCGAGATTGTACGTATTCATAAAAGTTCGGAACACACCAAACACAGAATTTTGCGACGAATTCTCTATAAAGTTGAACTCCCGTAACGCGATCGAGCGCATAAAAAAATGAAATGTCACGTTCGAACCAGCGCGGCGGAAACTCTTGTTTATTATCGTTTGTCCTATATTATTGGTCTCGCGTTGTAAATTCGAGTTATCGATTAAAATTAACTGGTTACAGAGTATGATGGATATTGATGGATTTAAGAAATATTATGACTTGGTTGATGTTCTTATTAAAATCGTAAGAAGAATGATTGCCACTGTATATAAACTTATGGCGGCTGAAAAGTGTGTGAGAGGAGGAAAAAGGAGAAGGAAGCGTTTCGTCCTAGGCCCGCTAGAGGACTCGTCAGTAAGGCTATCTAACGGACTCGTGCCTTAGACGCGGATGTCGTAAGGACAGTTTAGGACGGTTATACAAACAGAGGAAGATTCAGGTGTTAGCGGGAAAGGTGTTGTCGTAATGTCCCTCTGTTGACGAGGATAGGAAGTAGCCGCCACAAACTCATCTTGTCACTCATAAAATAAAATTCACTATTCACTCAGATAACTAATATAACTGGGTTAAACCACAAAACCGTAACTGAATTTCCTTGAACATAAAACACAAATCGATCCCGCTTCTGAATTTGTAAGGAGGCTCGACACGTCAAGATTTGCTGCTTGCTCACAGGAAACTGTTTATTTTACCAAAATATTAACGCAACAAAAATCAATAAAATTATATATAACGATTAAACATATGAGTAAAACATTCAGTACCGTGTAGATACACGGTGGTATGATTATTTTTCTTACAATACGGAGGCATCCACTTAGTTTGTTAGGGATAGCCAAGCGACGTCTTTGGAAGGAGTGGGGGCAGTGCAGAATGAGGTGTATTTTCACAGATTTTGCTATGGTCCTGTTTTCGGTTGAACCGTTTTTTCTCATAATAGGGTTCAATTTCAACCAATAAATCAATCGACGGCCATAAAATGTTAAAAATCTTTGCTTCGATGTTTCTGATGTTCTATACACGCGTGTATAACAATTTCTAGATTGTACGTATTCGTAAAAGATCGGAATACTCCAGACACAGAATTTTGCGACGAATTCCCTATAAAGTTAAACTCCCGTAACTTGATCAAGCGCATAAAAAAATGAAATGTCACGTTCGAAGCGGCGCGGCGGAAACTCTTGTTTATTATCGTTTGTCCTATATTATCGGTCTCGCGTAGTAAATTCGAGTTATCGATTAAAATTAACTGGTCTATATATAAACGGTTGCTATCTGGTATTTGTAAATTGCTATCGGGGCATTTGCCACGAGTCGGTAGCATTTAACTTATTTCCAGGTCTACGCGTATGTAGATGCGTACTATAAATAAAAGTCTACCCAGGCAGAAATGGTTACAACGTATTTCAAACAGCAAAAAATGCAGAATCAACGATTTCCATTTTCCATTTGTTGGATCGGATCGGATCTAGTCGAGTAGAGCCAATAGTTTTTTTTAATTTTTTTTTTTATTAAAGAAAATCTCAGACGAGATTGATTTTAACATTACAAAGAATACAATACACTGATTACAAACAAGAGACAATTTTTAAACAGAATAGGAGACTGAAGACACATAAGTATTATAACGATAACGTGATACAAACATTAAACACAGAATAGACCATAAACTCAAACATTGAGACCGCAACTTTTAAAAAATGATAACATGTAATGACAAGCCCTTATTTTTTTTCTTTATTTATTTATTGATGCCACAAACCATGTTTGGTTTATATAGCATACATTAATATAACACTTTACAATACATAATGGAGTACATATCTATTGGAAGTGGTACATATATATTGCACAGCGCAGGAGTGAGTGAGTGAGTGAGTGAGTGACTGAGTGAGTGAGTGAGTGAGAGAGAGAGAGAGAGAGAGAGAGAGAGAGAGAGAGAGAGAGAGAGAGAGAGAGAGAGAGAGAGAGAGAGAGAGAGAGAGAGGAGTGGGAGTTATACACACACACGTACGCCTCCCCACTCTTTATGTCCCCGTGTGTATGAGTGCAGAAATGTGTTAGATAGACTCCGACCCGCGACCACGCGACAGTGAAGATTATACAGCAATTTAAAGTATTATAATAAACGATTATTTTTGATATTAGAAGTCCTCTCCCTATTTAATTATATTGGTAACCACTCTAACAATATCATTATATTAGGTTAAATTAACATGAGCGGTAGTCACTAAATTTTAGCTTTACATTTTTTTTATGAAATTAAAGATAAATAATAATGCTGTAATATCTGGCACGCTTAAAAAGCAATTAATGGTGTAGGGAGGGTAATATTTTCGATTGAGGAGTAATTCAAACAATTGTCCTCGTTCTGAATCATATTCTGGAGACAAGCCCTTATATTGGGTTTGGCTATTAACAAAGAAATATCCATTGGAAGCTGAAAGTTGAAATGACGAATCTTACGGATCTTTTCAAAAAATTCAAGTCTTTCCACATTGTACAAATTACATTGCCATAAGACATGATTCAGAGATTCATCGCCATCTCTGCAGCTGCATTCTGGATCATCAATGAGTCAATAGTTTAACGCGAATGTAACCAACATCGTAGTATCGTAGCGAGGCGACCTAGATTGAATTAATTGTAAAACACAACTATTTTATATTCGCTCGCGTCCAGATACCATCTGTATTCGTGTTTGTAACGACTACGCCCCAAGGCAGGCGGCGATCGTGTAAACGCGAAGTTGTAATCGCATGTTATCGTGTGCGGCATAGAAAATAACGCCCGAAAAGTTGGAAAGAGAGCTTTGAAAGATGAATCGCAGTAACTGTAATGTAAATAGTAATGTGAGCGGTTGATAGGATTTGCTGGTTCTAGCATGAAATTCAAGGACGATTTTCTTTGTGGTCGTGTACGTTTTTAATACTAGATTTACGGAGCACTAAAATTGATTATTTTACATTGCTTTATAAAAATAATAAAATTGTATTTACTTAGATCTTCAGCGATTTTTATTGTAATATGTACACAAAAAAATAAATCTATTTAATCATTCCTGACAAATGCCTCCTTACACTCTTAATAATCGTAAATTAAACATTTTTGAATCCGTCATTTAGACGGGCCCCGTAATTCTAGTGTTAAATGTTATAGAGCGAAGGTACGGATGATGTATGTATGTTCGTGTGTATATTAACAGACAACCCTATATGTAGCTAAATTTATAAAAATAGAGAATCGATGATAACAGATGATCTTGAAGAAGAAGGATCGCCCACGATCGCCGGAGTGGCTGCAGAAACACGTCGGTCGTGAACATTTTGGTTATCCGTGTGCCCAAATATATTAAATAAACCTGATTTTCTTATGGCTTTTCCTTACAATGTTTAGCTTCCATTTCCATTTTTGATCACGAGGATCAATCGTCGGCTTATCGCTGGATATCGGTAGCAATATTTTTATATTTTCATGAATAGAAGCAGTTCAACTTGATAGAACGCTCAAGTATATGTATACAGGGTGTCCCACATAAATGGGAACACCTAAATATCTGTCGTATTTACAGTCCTATTAGAAAACTTCAGAGGACAAAGTGACACTTTTGTAGGGGGCAAATATAATGGTAAAGAAAAAAATTTGTTATGTCGTGTTTGTTAATGAACTTTCAAGGTCACCGATGTTTTTTTAAATGGAATAGTATATTTTTTTAACGAAAGCATGATGGACAATAAAAATTCTGAATTTAGTGGATACCACCTTTTTGAGGGGCAAATATAATGGTAAAGAAAAAAAATTTTTATGTCGTGTTTGTTAATGAAATTTCAAGGTCAACGATGTTTTTTTAAATGGAATAGTATATTTTTTTTACGATAGCATGATAGACAATAAAAAACTGAATTTAGCGGATACCACCTTTATGACATTGAAATGACCTTGAGCAAGAATAATCATGTTGAAGCGGATAAAATGTGGAAATTTAAAATTTATGTGTTTCAGCAAAGATTACGCGTTGTTTACGGCGGGTTGACCCTTACGTATCATAATAAATGTTCCAAATGTTGACCATCCTCATTTATGCAATATTGCAATCTTGCATTAAATGATCTGTAGGCATTGTCGATTTCCTGAGACGTAATTGAAGCACATGCTGCTTGAAATAACAATTTTTTTTCGTTACCATTATATTTGCCCCTTGCAATAGTGTCACTTTGTCCTCTGTAGGTTTCTGATAGGACTGTAAATACGACAGATATTTAGGTGTTCCCATTTATGTGGGACACCCTGTATACATGTATTGTAGGCAGAGATGGACAAATTTTATTGGAAATAAAGATAATAAGTTATTTATTGAAAATAACACTATCTCAAATAAACTCTATGAAATAACTATTTGGGAGGAATTTATTTGAGTACATTTATTTTAAATAACAACTTTATTATAATTTATTTCGGCGTAGGCATTTGAAATAAACTTATTTGAAATAATTAAGAGAAATGTATGATACTAATTGTAAGTTGAAATTTCGCCTTATTTATCTTTAGTTTGCAAAAAAAAATTATTGATGAGTAGCAGTAAAGATTTAAAAGAACTCGAACAATATTTTCAATAATAATATATTTTTAATATTTATTGTATGAAATAATAAAATAACATGTTATTTGACATTTGAAATACTTATCTTAAATAAGAAAACAACTTGTTATTTTATTATTTGAACTGATGTATTTCACGAAATAAAAGAATACATAATCATTGTCTAAAATTATTTTGTTGGACAAAATATAACATAATTTATTTCAAATAGTGAAACATTTTTGTGAAATAACTTTTTATTTCAAGTAATATTTCAAATAAGTTTTAAAATATTGTACCTGAAATAATGACCAGCTCTGCATATAGGTAGGGTAAGGTTGCTTAAGTCGTACCAGTGCTCAAGTCGTACCACTTGAATTTTGAACGAACTACAGTGACAACAGCCCATACAGCGGCAACCAAATATACATCTGAGTCAACCAAGTTGCTTTATATATTATTGTCTGCCATAAACCAGCCTCGTTATAAATCCTGTCGTCAAGTAAGTTTATTTCAATTTTATTATAATTTTCTGCGTATGTTTGGTAGTTAATCTTGCAAGTAAATTATTGATAAAATTATGTTCCTTATTAGATATAAATTCAGTAGAATTTACATAATCGTTTGGTTGAAACGATATCGTATTAATTTTATTCAATGTTAGGTTATGTTTACTTTTAAATTGAACTTGTGCCGTGTCTTAAGTCGTACCCATACTCGTCAGTCGAAATAACGTCATCGCATAACAAAGAAAACATAAAAAATGCGGTAAATAAAAGAAACACAGTAATTAATAAAAAGGAATTGGCATGAAAAATTAAATAGAAGAAAAGCGATTGGTTTTGTTTTATTTGTGGAGAAGATCGGGAGGAAAACATGATTCAATGCTTGAAATGCAAATCATAGGTGCACGATGTATGCGCTGGAGTTAACAAAAGAACAAAAAAATTTGTACGCGATGTTTGTACTAACTGAATACCTATGTGTCATGTAAACAGATTAATAAAAAATACGTTTTAATTATTATTGTTGCTTAATTGAATTCTTAGGTACAACTTAGACTATAGGTGGTACGACTTAGGAAACCGGTTGCTTCAGTCGTACCGATGTAAGTTTTCAAAGATTTAGTTTATTTTACGTGAGAGCATATAGATTTTCTAATTTCGTTATAATAAATAACAACAATATTAACACAAACTTTGAATAACACATTTAATTTCTATTTATTTGATAAATCCTAAGTTTTATACGGTTTTTTTCTTAAGGGGTACGACTCGAGCAACCTAACCCTACATAAAAACGAATAGCGTGACTAAAATATAGCTAGGCCACCGTTTGTTCAACGTTTCTCGTACGGTACGAGAAACGTTACTTTGCCGATAGAGGGTTAAAGCTTTAACCTTTCGTTTCGAAACTGAGACCTAATCTGTTAAGTTTAGGTATTACGGGAAACGTCAATCTTTAGGAACGAAATAAACGTTCATCGACAGCCGCTCGCTACGGAATTGTGGAAACGTCTACGAGCTAAAGCTAAATAGTCTCCGCTGTCGTTACCGCCGCCACCGCAGCCACCATCGTCGTCACTCGGTCAGCGCTAATTAATGGGATCGATCGTGGATGCGTTAGTTGAAATATTTAACAAAGTGTAAGCACCGGAATGGTGCAATGCGCAGATGACGATTAAATAATCCAGGAGATTAGTGATTTTTCCCAAGGTTGCTGCGTATATTGCCGTACGACGCAAAAATAACAACAACAAAAACGATAGTATCTTTTTACTAGTGTCGTTTAATTATTTCCGTGTAATAGCGAGGCAATCGACACTCGGACGAAGCAGAATAGAGAAGGTTTAAATAAAAAAAAAAAAAAAAAAGAATAGAGAAGGAGAAAGTCTCGAATGACTTGAAATAGCCGATAACTGGACTGCGTGCATTTATGCACTCGTATCAAGTACCAATACAGAAAACACATTCAATTTTAACACTAGATTTACGGGGCCCGTCAAAATGACGGATTCAAAAATTTTTAATTTACGATTATTAAGAGTGTAAGGAGGCATTCGTGAGGAATTATTAAATAGATTTATTTTTTGTGTACATATTACGATAAAAATCGCTGAAGATCTAAGTATATACAATTTTATAATTTTTATAAAGCAATGTAAAATAATCAATTTTAGTGCTCCGTAAACCTAGTGTTAAGGCAAATCCAACGTTATTTGACTTTCGCCAAAGTATACCAACTACGTATTGGTTAGAGAAAATATTCCGAAACGATATTCCGGTTACGCGATTCAACGACGTCGCGGTTAACACTGTCCAACAAATTTCAACTTTTTTTATGTTTCCTAATAACTGTTCGGTGGTTCTTTTTATTAGTTTTTATAGTTCGATTTTACGCTGGACCCTTATTTTTTCAGATAAATTCAAAAATATCCTCAAAAATTGGTGCAAAAGTGGTGTCTTCTCCGTCTTTAATGATCGTTCAAACATGTTTAAACATTCCTAATGTATTGATATTGGATATCACTGTATTCATAAAAGTCTATGGAATCTTTCGCTGCGAAGAACAATTCAATATCTTTTATAATAACATCACAATATTTGTTTAAAGTTGAAAAACAGGTTTTTTTCTTCAAAGTCATGTTTCTCAAAAACTGTACCTGTAGGCGAAAAAGTAAGGACAGATTCGGAATCAGCGCAAAAAACTCTATAAGAACCACCAAACAGTTATTAGAAAACAAATTTGGTGTTGGACAGTGTAATTAGTTCGCACCTGTCGCTTCGCATGCAAATACGTTTCGAAGACAGAATGAAGTGCATTTATCTAGAGAATCGTGACCAACCTCTGTAACAGTTGGTCGTTGCTCGTTATCGACAGAAACTTGTATACTTTTGTGGTGCAGTTCGATACCATACAACCGTTCCAAACGAGAAGTCCAACTTCGCGCTGACCGGAAGTTGGAGTTCTACGGACGGATGTCGTATTCGTCTGATAGATTCGCCCCAACTTCAACTCCAACTCGGAAGCACACAGGCTTTGGAGGTTAGGATTTCGTAGGAGCACATAGAATCGTGCTTGCTTGCCCTACTTTGATCAACCCGTGGCCCATGGCCCGTGGACTCGAGTTCGCGTGACACGAACAAGTTAGGCCGACACGCCATGCTTTCTCGCTTGACCCCTTACAATTAGAACTTTACCTGCAATTTTCGTTGATTTACCTAATTAAAATATTTATCGCCCTGATCGTATATTCGCTCGATTCGGAACAAACTCAACGATACGATCTGCGTCGTTGATAGAGACATTTTACGCGACAACGATAATGTATTTATTTAGTGATCCCTTTCGGGTTACACGGGCTTCCGTCCAAGGATTGAAACTGTTATGATATTGGTTCCGGTTCTCGAAACAGTTATGAAGAACCGAAATGATGTTATAACTGTTACGAGAATATCGGTTCTGGCTTATATCGGTTACGGTTACGGTTCTCGAGAACCGATATTATTTTGGTTCTAAAACAGTTATTTTTCGGTTCTGGGTTTCGGTTCCAGTTTCGGATCTGTCTTCTGTCATTCTGTATTCTATTCTGTATTGTATTCGGCCTTCTATATTTATAATTTAAGTAGTTATTTATTTTTATTTATAATTTGAACAATTTTTAAATAAATAAATTTTTATAATTTTTTTTTTATATTCATTATTTGAACTGTTATTTCGATAATTTAATGTTAAAATAATTGTTTAAAAAGTTAAATTTTCATAATTTGTTTCCATATTCATTATTTGTATGGTTATCTCAATAATTTACTGTTAAAATAATTGTTTAAATAAATAAATTTTCATAATTTCTTTTTATACTTATTATTTGAAGTATTTCAATAATGTGTTGTTAAACTAAAATATTTATTATTTGAATTATTATTTATTTAAACTTTATTATTTAACTTAATTTATTTATTTAAACAATTATTTTAACAATAAATTCTTGAAATAACCATACAAACAATGAATATGGAAACAAATTATGAAAATTTAACTTTTTAAATAATTATTTCAACATTAAATTATCGAAATAATAATTCAAATAATAAATATGTTAGTTTAACAACAAATTATTGAAATATTTCATATAATAAGTATAGAAACAAATTATGAAAATGTATTTATTTAAACAATTATTTTAACAATAAATTATTGATATAACAATTCAAATAATGAATATTCTCGCATAGGCACCTCTTTTTCGCCTGGCACTAAAAGGGTTAAGTATTCCGGTACTTTCTCTTCTCTTATATCCTTAAACCATTTGTTGTATCTTCCTTCTTTCGCTTTCTCCCAATTTTCATTTTCCTGCATTTCCTCCTCTCTTTTTTTCTATCTTATGCTATTCCTCCTCTCTCACTTCTTTTCTCTGGAACGATAATGTAACGCGTTAATAACACGATTTGTTTGCAGAAGTTCCTCACTACTCGAAATGCCTCGAAGAAAACGGAGACCACATTCCGGTGGACGAGGTAAGTTCTGATGCAAATACGTTCAAGGATCGAAATTAGATTCGCAATTCTGGAATTCGAGTTAAAATGCTAGTTGTACGTTATCCGTGTTTATAATATTGGCTTTTTCGTTGCAACTCCCATTTCCCGTGCGCGCGGTGATTCAAACCAATTATTAACGATCGGTCGAATATTAAGCAGTGTCATTTAAGTTGCCGTTATTATATATTAAGGTATGCATAGGTACATAATTTCGTATTAGGTAATTAGGTTACGAGAGAATCGTATACGTATTTGATATACATACAGTCACTCCCATTAGTATTCGTACACTCAAAAAAAAAAAGACGATAACTTGTTTAATATTGGACCATACGACTTGGACTTTTTTTGAGATGTTAGAATAATTAGTTTACTACATGCCGTGAAAAAGAAATTATAAAACAATTGTAATTGGTCGGTATTGCAGAGAAAATACTAAAAGTTCTATCCCTATTAAACATAATAAAAATAAAATTCATCACTCTATATAATAAATATTAACATAAAAAGGGTAAACTGTTCAAACTCCTAAAGATAAAATTAAAGATAATATTGGTGTTTTACAATTTTTTTATGTGGCTTATATTGAAAATTTAAAACATCCATTTTGTAGATTTGTATCAATTGTATGCATTTTCAAATTTTCATCCAATTTCGATTACGTGGAAAACAGCGACAGGCATCGAATGCCGTAAGAATCCTTCGATTTATTATAGTTTAAGGCCGAAAATTGTGAAAAGCTGCAATTTTTATAATCTTCAAACATTTGTAGCTCATTGCAACGTTTGCCGATTTTGGTGAAATATTCAGAGTGTATACAGTTGACACAGATCTACAAAACGTATTTGTTGAATTTTCAATATGGACCCACATAGAACAGTTATAAATAACAACTTTTAGTATTTTCTTTGTAATTGCTGACCAATTACAATTTTTTCAAAATTTCTTTTTTTCAACGTGTAGTAAACTAATTGTTCTAACTTCTCAAAAAAAAAAAAAAATCCAAGTCACATGATCCAGTATTAAAAACGTGATCGTCTTTTACAATGTACGAATATTAATGGGAGTGACTGTACGTGTTTCCACATACAATTTCGCGCAACAAGCTTTCGTTGTGACCCAGTTCTTTCTTCGATTCCATCGAATTAAACTATTTTCACGATTTAATGCGTTTTGTGTATGTACTTGTATGCATGTATATGCATAAAACGCGTATGCAGTGTTTTAAAAAGAAAAACCTACTTTTCTTGGAAAAAACAAGCGACGCCCCTACTAAGTTTTTTTTACTTCATATCTTCGCTGGTTATCAACTGCTCGAACACCCTGTACCGAATACACGGTACGTGCTATGCGCACGAGGGATAGAGCGTAACAACGTGTTCACGCTCGACAAGAAGTAGGGATAGAACTCGAAATAACTGAGAGTACCTACTGGATACTGTCCAGGTAATAAAATGTCGCTTGAAAGCTCAGGTTTCATCAGCTTGCGTTTTCCAGATTTTATGCCATGGCCAACGAAAGAGTGCATGACGATGGGATCGATCGACGAACGACCTACGACGAAAGAACCTACGACGGGTCACTGCAAATCTCTTACGAAACTTCCTTAACGTCGTACATTGTACATTGTACATTATACACTGTACATTGTACATTATACACTGTACATTGTACATTATACACTGTACATTGTACATTGTACATTGTACATTGTACATTGTACATTATACATTATACATTGTACGTTCCACATTTTAAATTCTACATTCTACATTTGACATTCTGCATTCTACATTCTACATTCCACATTCTACATACCAAAATATTCATTGTACATTCCGCACTTTACATTCTCCATTCCAGATTCCACATTCCAAAATATTCATTCCAGATTCCACATTCCAAAATATTCATTCCAGATTCCACATTCCAAAATATTCATTGTACATTCCACATTCCAAAATATTAATTGTACATTCCACATTCCAAAATATTCATTGTACATTCCACATTCCAAAATATTCATTGTATATTCCACATTCCGCACCCCCTTCCACATTCTACATTCTACATTTGACATTCTGCATTCTACATTCCTCGTTCCACATTCTAAATTCCAAAATATTCATTGTACATCCACACTCTACATTCTACAATCCGCATTCCATATTCTACATTGCACATTGTACATTATACATTGTACATTCCACATTCCACATTCCACCTTCTACATTTGACATCCTGCATTCTACATTCCTCATTCCACATTCTAAATTTCAAAATATTCATTGTACATTCCACACTCTACATTCTACATTCCGCATTCCACATTCTACATTCCAAAATATTCATTGTACATTGTACATTCTACATTCCGCATTCCACATTCCACATTCCAAAATATTGATTGTACATTCCACATTCCAAAATATTCATTATACATTCCACATTCCAAAATATTCAATGTATATTCCACCTTCCACATTCCACATTGTGCATTCTACATTCCAAAATATTAATTGTACATTGTACATTCTACATTATACATACATACATACATATGTGCATACGTACTCGTGCACTAAGAACTACACGCGGCGGGTTTTGATGTTTCGTTGGCGTAGCTTCGGCGTATTTGCTCATTTGTATCTACTGCATGCAACTGTGCACAGATTCTCGAACCCAATCGTGCATCGACAAGCCGAACGATCTATAACCCATTCATTGTTCCGATCGCCGGCTTTCCGAGTACATATTATTATAATATCCGGGTGGACATGAGCGACCAATATTTTCTCGCAGCTCGTAATACGCCTGGTTCTACCGTCTTTTGCCTTAACCCGTTAACGGTTTCTTTGCACTTTAGAGTTTAAAGTTTAGAACGAAGCGTCAACTAATTTTTCTTCGGTCGACCGTTTACGATCGGCAATCCGATTTCAGACGTTCACCTGGAATTTGGGCAGACCTGTCGACGAAGCGGAGATTTTGCAGTTGACGGTGATATCGCGCGGAGTTCTCAGGAACGAGAAGGTGATCGCAAAGTACGGATTGGTTCTCCAAACGGTGGTGCGAGACGGCAGAATCGCAGTCACCGATTCCTTGGTTGATCTGAATAATAAACCTCTAGCGGTACGTTCAAAGTTATCGATTCACCGATTTTCCCTACGGAACCTTGTCAATAGGCTTTTTAACCCCTTGCCTTACAATTTAATTTTGAGGTTTCAGACTAGAACGTACTATTTAATTTTGCCTGACAATCTATATACGCAATGATATACCGTAAACCGATTTGTGTTGCTTTAAAATCAATATAAAATGGTTAAGTTACTGTTCAATGGCATATTACATGCCAGTTTATGATAAAAAGTTGAAAATTGACAAACTTGGTATTCGAAATGCATGACGTCTCTGAAACGTCATTTTAAGACAAGGGGTTAATCGGTACGTCCAAGGAAATTTTAAGAATTTTCTCATTAACAACAAACTCGAAAAGATACCGTTCGACCATGTTGCCAGGATAACTTGCCAGTCCATCTTTCATCGAATTGCATACGAAATTTGTTCGATTTATTATAATGGAAGCTTTCGTTGGTACGTACCAGAGTATCGGGGCACACGCGTAGATGTAACAATTTCCTCGTTCGATCGGCGAACGGAAACAGAACCGAAAGTTCCTTCAAGATCGGTAAACGTCGATTAGATATTACTCGATAAAGATTGGTAACCGCGCAACTCCAGAGAATTCAAGAGAATACTAGATAAATCCAGAGAAATCCGGAGAAATCTGGCAAGTACGTTTGATGTACGTTCCAGGCTGTAGTTTGCTTCGAAATTCGATACAACCCCCCGGACGGAAGTTGCAGTTCGTACGCGGTCTCGGAAGTAATGGAGGACGAGCAACAGATGCTGATCGACATTGAGCAGAATATCGCGAACCTCGAGAGAAGCTTCGAACAAGCGAATACCAGTACCGCTAACGGCAAAAGGAGGAATTCCTGGCAAAGTCCGGAGAAAATTTTCAGAAAGGGTTTTCTACAGAAAGGCAACTCTACGTCGACGACCGAAAAGTCATCCGACCGTAAAAGGTGCGTCCCATCGCCGACAGGCCAATAGACCGGATGCGCTCAAGTGGATTCATCCCTCGATTACGTTTCCTTTATTTCTGCTCGTTCTATTCCGTCGGTCGTGTTTCTACTATCTCTCGTTCACCCTTGTCAGAACGCACAACGATAATAGACGTAGAAATTGCAAACGCGTTGAGCGTAGATGTAGAGTCGTGATGGGCACGGTAGGGGCCCCTCACACGACTGCTTCTCCCACCAACCTCTCTTCAATTCGGGACATTTCCAGAATCCGAATACCGTATCCATAGCATATACAGGGTGAGTTACCTAACGTTTTTACCTCAAATATCTTTGTTGTTTCTAAAGATACGTAAAATATGGTAAGGACAAAGTTGAATGGTACAATGGGGCTGACACGATGCAAAAAAAAAGTTTTGTTTTTATGTCATTTTTTTAGAGATATCAAGGTCACCTTGACTTTTTTAAATGGAACCACCCTTTTTTAAACACCTACAATGACAGTCCCTTTCATTACGAATTCAGTGACTATAATTACACAAGGTCATTCAAGGTTGCGGACAGAGATAACGTATAAGATTTAACATCGATACATGCCTGTAAACGTGCTTTGAAGGAATGTTGCACTCTGTCCGTGACCTTGAATGACCTTGAGTAATTATATATATATATATATATATATATATATATATATATATATATATATATACTATGGATACGGTATTGCCATAAGCCAGCTACACAGCTTTTTGTCCCGAATTGAACGTAGATTTGCATGCCAGTGATCCTCTATACTTCGCCATGTGTTTGCGTCCCTCTAGATGGCGTTGCTTTCAATCGAGTTGATTGGACGTCATTGGCACGCTACGAAATAAAAAGTATCATGTCATATTCATATCATTACACTGTATCATATTTCGTACCCTTTTCTGTATATTTCTGTTATATTATAATTTTCGTTACCTACACTCTCTACACTTCATATACCTCTTCATTTCCGTTTCTTTTTAGCTAGAGTTTCAGCACTGGCCAAGAGTACGAGTATGTCGACTTATACCCGATACAGAAATACTATGTAAACAAAGCAAAGCAAAGTTTATTATGAAAATTCTCGTCTTGTTTGCGGCAGGTATTCAACACTGAGAAGCATGAGATCGTTTATGAAACTGGGCAAACAGAGGCCGGCGTCGGGATCACGGTCTTGCGACAGCGGCTCCGACACCCGTGAACTGATCGATAAAGGAAATTCGAGTTGCGCAACTTCGAACGAATCTTCTAGGACCAACTCTTTGACGTCTTTAGAATCGAACAGCTCCGACTATGAGAGCCGGGTCAATGAAAATGAAGACTCGGGTCCGGCAACAATCGCAAGCGCGAGTACGACCGTTGCTGCTCAGACGGAGTCGCAAGACGCGGTCGTCAAAACGACCAGAAGATCGAAGCCGAAGGCCTGTATAGATATAGAATGTTGTATTGAGTTAATAGAGGATGTTCTTAATATAAATTTAATAACCTAAAAAACCTACAATAATAACTTACTTGACTTTTTAAAAACACTAAATAATAAAAAAATGAGGAAGCTAATTTTATGTAAAATTATGGGAATAATTTTTAAAAAATTGGGGCGTGGTAAATAAAAATTAGATTATTATAAAATTTTGGGTATATTTAAAATTATTAATTTTGTGGACAGTCAAATTATATAGAATGAAAATTTTTATCTAGAAATTTAGGCGGTTATATAGATAAAAATTAGATTATTATAAAATTTTGATTATATTTAAAATTATTAATTTTGTGGGCAGTCAAATTATATAGAATGAAAATTTTTATCTAGAAATGTAGGGGGTTATATAGATAAAAATTAGATTATTATAAAATTTTGATTATATTTAAAATTATTAATTTTGTGGGCAGTCAAATTATATAGAATAAAAATTTTTATCTAGAAATTTAGGGGTTGATCCTCCCTAAGAAGGATATTATACGTTTGATCCTCCAGTTTCACACGTTTTACCGTTCCTTCGATCATTTAATTCGAACGACTCTAGCTTGTTTAAAATTGACATTTTGCAGACCGCCGACACCGGACATTCCGCTCTAAAGGCTCAAGATTACCAAGTTTGCATCACCATCGTAGAAGCGAGACAACTCGCCGGGTTGAACATGGATCCCGTTGTTTGCGTGCAGGTCGGTGATCAACGAAAATACACCAGCGTCAAGGAGTCCACCAATTGTCCGTATTACAACGAAGTAAGCGTGTTTCGCTTTCGCCTATCAAAGATAAAAATTGCGCTTTTATTCGCCACCTTTTACATTTCACTTTGATTTTCAGTACTTCGTCTTCGACTTTCATATGCCGCCCGTGATGCTTTTCGACAAAATCATCACGCTTTCGGTACGTTTATTCCGAACATTTTCTTATTTTAAGAAGCGCTTTAGCTTCCGTTTGAACAGTTGGTGACAGTTTGGGGTATCAGCCGCTTCGTTAGGCACGTAGGGCAAAGAATCTTACCATTGGTCGGAATTTAAGGAAAACCCGTGCGAAGAAAATAGTCACGCCAGTTAATCGCTAATCGCGCTTTGCTTTTACAACGAGTACAACGCGCGCGGTAGTGGAAGATATAGAGTATAAACCAGGCATGTCCAGAAGTAGCTCACTTGGAGGCAAATTCGAGGGAGACGCCTACTTCTCCCGCCCGTGCGTCTCGCTCCCCGTGACGGCCATAGTCCTCCGAGCTCCTCAGACCCATGCCTACTGCGGGTCCGAAAGTCGTCGCAACGCGCCACACGAAGTACATGCAGTGCTGGGAATGTTGGCGCTTTTCATGCGCATGCGCGAGTTTCGGCAGCACCGAAGCTACGTCCGAAGTTTGTGGGGTACTATTGGGGCGAAAGTAGTGGGTTTGTTATATATTTTGTTTAAAGTTATTTTAGTACCCTTCCCTTCCTTATTCCCAAGATGATGAAGAAGAGTAACTTATATTATATTGTGCATAGATACATAAATATTATATATTTATATATTACATTTTAATACATATATATACATATATATATATATATATATATATATATATATATATATATATATCTGTACACATGTTGTACATTCATTTTTAAAAATCAAATCATAATAAATTTTGCGCAATTAGCGGGGCGACCAAGATACCCGATTTTCGTGCTTGACTTAGGCTAAAATCGCCGCGCATGCGCGTGAAAAGCGCCAACATTCCCATCACTGAGTACATGCCCCTAGCGGTAGGCACGGGTCTGAGGAGCTCGGAGGATTGTGGCCGCCACGGGGAGCGAGACGCGCAGGCGGGAGAAGTAGGCGCACTGATATATATATATATATATAGGAGTGGTGGACACGGGTGGAGCCCCTCAAACGCCTGCTTCTCCCACCAACCTCTCTTTTATGAAGCGCGCACGTTCGTTGCGTACGCGTATGTCTTGTGTCTTCGTTGCCCCATTGTACCGCGCTTGCTGGAAGGGGACAGAGGGCGCTACGGTGTGGACGGTTTTGCCTCAATTGAGGCAAAATTGCCCACCACTGATATACAGGGTGGGGCATTTAAATGGGAACACCTACATGTCTCGGTTATTATTAGTCGTACAAAAAATGCCCACCGAATAAAGTTGTACTGTTTCAAGGGGCGAATTTGATGATGGTAAAATTTTTTTCTCAAGGTCATTTTTTTTACAAGATTTGAAGGTCATTGATATTTTTTTAAATGGAATCATATATTTTTTTGTTCATGTTTTTATAGAGAATAAAAAGACAAATTGTGGTACAATACGGTATCCATAGTATAGAGATCAGTGAGTAGGCGTCTCCCTCGAATTTGCCTCCAAGTGAGCCACTTCTGGACATGCCTGGTATAGATTATAGACGCCTGTACGCACACGAATTTCCTGTAGTTTGCGAAATTCATAGAAATTCCTCGCTGGTTCCTCGCGTCCAATCAAGAACGCGCAAACGTAAGTACGTGATACCGTAGATTATATCGGTGAACGAAGAATATTTACGGGAGTAAAGGTATTTTCTCTCCTCGTACCGCCGCGTCGCACAGTGGCGCAAAGGCGGCTAAAAATCGATTTTTAACTTTTGTTTAAATTACCGAAATCAATTATTTTACGTCTTTAACAATACCATAAAGTTTATGAAGAACAAGTAAAATGAGTTAAAAGTTATTAAGTATAAGTTGATATTTATATTTAAGTATTGTCGTTAACGCTCATCCCTTTAATTTCACAATACTTTTGTCTGTCCAAACTCCTCGTACACAGCTAGAGTTGCATGTAAAATTACAAAAAAATTTGCTGATATAGCTCTTTATACAGTGTATCGATAAAAAATGTTCAATATTTTTTTGAAATATCTTTAATAATTATTTTTAAGTTTAGTAATTGACCAGCGTATTAACTCGATTTTGAACGAAAAAAGCAAATTTCCGAAATATATATATATATATATATATATATATATATATATATACACACACACATATAATTCAATTTTCAAAAAAAACCATTCAGTTTTGATTTTTCGGTCGGCCATATTGAATCGACCATTTTGAATTTGATCATTTTGATTAAAAATTTGAAATCTACGTCCAAAACAACCTAGAGATACCAATTTTCTAAAAACTTGCTGCAGAATTCACCAAGTTATCGAATTTTGTCCATTTCATCCGGATTTCGGCCACTGTGCGTCGCATCGTCGAGCAACACGTCGTAATAGAAAATTTAAAAATATCAGTTTCGAACGTTTCGTACGTCAACGTCCGACGTTAGGACGCGCGAGGGTGGATCGGATCGTTTCGATCGACGCGAAATTCTTGACGAGGTGACGTTAACCGCGATCGCGTGTAACGCTGGAAAAAAAGCGAATACGTTCATCAGAATATACCAAGAAGCGTGTACGACATTTCCGCGTGTAAACATTGTACAAGACAATAATTATCGTAGTGTAGCTCGCAAAAAAGTAAAAAGAAAACGATGTGAACGACGTTTCCGGCGACAAACAAGCGAGCAATAGTTAACCTTGTACTGGTACGCAGGTGCAGCAATCGCGGAATCTCTTACGCGCTAATCTAACGCTGGGCAGCTTTAAATTAGACATCGCGACCGTCTGGGCACAACCAGGTACCTACAGTATTTCAATCGTCCGAAAAAGACGCTAACGACTACTTTTGATCATATGTAACCAATCCCTTCGAGTGACGCGTTCGATCTTTCATCTTTTACCGAGACCGTGACCTAGACAGAAATTGCGATCGAGACCGACAAACAAAACGATTGTCAAGGACGAGCGACGAAACAAATTTCATCGAGCGCAGTCAGTCGAGTTTGTTATCTACGTAGAGTACACAGAGAAAAGAATTCTACATTTTCGGTCAAAAGGATAGCAATACGTATAACTTTCTACAACAATTTGCGTGTTCGTCAAGTGTAACTTTTTTCGCTATACAGGGTGTTCCACATAAATATCTGTCGTATTTATAATCCTATCAGAAAACATCAGAGGACAAAGTGACACTATTGCAGGGGGCAATTATAATGGTGAAGAGAAAAATCTTTTATGTCGTGTTTTTTTAATGAAATTTCAAGGTCACCGATGTTTTTTTAAATGGAATAGTATATTTTTTTTACGATAGCACGATAGACAATAAAAATTCTGAATTTAGTGGATACCACCTTTTTGACCTTGAAATGACCTTGAGCAAGAATAATCATGTTGGAGCGGATAAAATGTAGAAGTTTAAAATTTACATGTTTCAGCAAAGATTACGCGTTGTTTACGGCGGGTTGACCTTTGCATATCATAATAAATGTTCGAAATGTTGACCATCCTCATTTTTGCAATATTGCAATCTTGCATTAAATGATCTGTAGGCATTGTCGATTTCCTGAGACGTAATTGAAGCACATGCTGCAGTAATCCTTTGCCGCATATCCTCTGGCGTTGTGGGTTTGTACACAATACATTTTATCTTGCCCCATAGATAAAAGTCCAATGGTGTCCGATCCGGAGAACGAGCTGGCCATGGAATTGTTCCTCGTCGCCCAATCCAGCGTCCACGATATTTCGTATTTAGCACTGTTCTAGCAACTTTAGAATAATGCGCTGGTCAACCATCATGTTGAAACCACATGCGCTCCCGATCGAATAACGTAATTTCTTCTAAAAGGCCCGACAAATCCTGGCGTAAAAATTCAACATACTTTATACCAGTAAGAGTTCCTTGTATAAAGTACGGGCCTATTATTTTACTGCATAAAATTCCGCACCATACGTTAACGGTCCACGGTCTTTGCTTTTCTGCTCCTCTTAACCATCGTGGATTCTCAGCTGACCAGAAGCGCATATTGTGCAAATTTACTTGCCCATGATTGGTAAAAGATGCCTCATCCGTAAAAAGAACTTTGCGAAAGAAAGAATTGTCCACTTCTAATTGAGATCGTGCCCACTGGCAGAACCGGACACGATTAAAATAGTCGGTAGCAGACAATTCCTGATGTAAACTCAAGCGATATGGGTGAAACTTTTCTATTTGCAGTATTCGTGAAATACTACTTCCGCTAATACCGGACTCTTGCTCGAGTTGTCGCAAACTTACATGTGGATCATTGGATACTGCAGCTAGGATATTAATTCTATTTTCTTCGTGCGTTACAATTCTTTGTTTATTACGATTTTTAGAACTTACACTACCGGTATTTTTAAATTGTTTTACCACAACGGAAAATGCGTGTAACGAAGGACAAATTACGATTCACAAATTTTTCACGATACAAATGTACTGCTTGCCTCAAAGATTGGTGACTTTCGCCATAAGTGAAAACCATATCGATTCGTTCCTGTACAGTATAACGCATTGTTGTCACTTTCACGTTTCGAATTCGAATAATGCAGAAGGAACAACGTACTTATTCTAACCGATTAACCTTCTGTTAACGATCTCAATTATTGTGGTTTGTAAAGGTCAAACCGACGTAAACAACCCGTAATCTTTGCTGAAACACGTAAACTTTAAACTTCCACATTTTATCCGCTCCAACATGATTACTCTTGCTCAAGGTCATTTCAAGGTCAAAAAGGTGGTACCCACTAAATTCAGTTTTTTATTGTCTATCATGCTATCGTAAAAAAATATACTATTCCATTTAAAAAAACATCGGTGACCTTGATATTTCCTTAAAAAACACGACATACAAGATTTTTTTCTTTACCATTATATTTGCCCCTCAAAAAGGTGGTATCCACTAAATTCAGAATTTTTATTGTCTATCATGATATCGTAAAAAAATATACTATTCCATTTAAAAAAGCATCGGTGACTTTGAAATTTCATTAAAAAACACGACATAAAAGATTTTTTTCTTTACCATTATATTTGCCCCCTGCAATAGTGTCACTTTGTCCTCTGAAGTTTTCTGATAGGACTGTAAATACGACAGATATTTAGGTGTTCCAATTTGTGTGGGACACCCTGTATATTACGGAAACTTAAAAGGTTGCTATCCTCTTGCCCGGGAGTGTACTTGTTGCACTCTAATCGATAGCAAGAACATGTACGCGTCTACGTTTTTACATGCACGTACACACCTGCGCGTATACAATTTATTTCTTACCGTGAAACAAAAACGTTAATTCAAACTCGAGTTTCGTCTTGTTTGCGCATCGCGGTAAAAATAAAACGAAAGCATTACGTTCAACGCAAGCGCCGTTTTTGCACCGATCGATCGATCGTGCGGAACGATGTTGCGTTTTATTCTACTCTTAAACTCGCCGGAACGAATTGTTTTGTAATTGTCGCTGGCAAACGTTCTCGCGAAAAAATACGTATCCCGCGGAATATAGTTTACGATTCACGACCTCGAGGAGCGCGTTCGACGGGGAACACAGGGGCAACGAAGCAATCGGTCGCGTCGGGATACATGCCGAATAAGAGCCCCCGCGGGCTACAGACTTTCTATCGGCCGATAGTTTGATCGGGTTCTTAATCAGCATGAAGATGTATGCAAGTGCGCATATTACAACGATTCGGTATTGTAGGGTCTCAGGAAAAAGGAAGTTCTCACCGGCGCCGGGAATCGAACCCGGGCCCTCGCAGTGGTAGCCGATCGACTAACGCTCTCACCCACGGAACGCTCCCGCCTTCTTCCTAATTTCCTACGATACTTGTGGTCTGGGGGCTCCTAATCCCACAGTATCGGCTGATAAATAAGTTTGATGGGCTACACGATTGAATTCGAACTAAACTATCGGCGAACTATCGGCCAACCGCTAATCAGTATGGCGCTCAAGTCGCGCGCGCACACTTGCCGATTATTTTTTAGCCGACTCGGCCGATAGTTCTATAATATAATACCGATAATCTATCACTGTGGATGGGATGCACCCAATACTCTCGGTTTCTCTTCTTGATCCTGCTCCTCCGTTGTATAAAAGCAATAATAACATTTCTGGACAATATTCTATTAACACTTTATCTACCGGAAGCCTATTAATCGGCTTTTCAATAGCTGTGTTATACTAAAAAGAACATTAAAAATCTTCCTTTAATAACCCCAAACGAAATAATTGGATTACATTACTAAAGGTGACTTGTTGGATCACAATTGAAATTGCTGTTGCTGTCGAAGAATTCATTAAAAAATCCTTAGCCATTGACCATAGACGTTCGAAAATTATGAAATAATCGCCGGTAAATAATGTATTAATTTTCATTATACGACCGCTCTCTTCAAGAGCCGCCAACTAGCAAATTGTTCGAGAGCAATCGGCCGACTGTAGGCTGGTCTGCGCACTCACCACCAACCCGACTATTTAGTTGGCCCAGTATGCACGCTAACAGGCCAACCCGACCAAGCTATCGGCTGACAGAAAGTCTGCAGTCTGCGGGGGCTCTAAATCAGGCATGTCCAGAAGTAGCTCACTTGGAGGTACATTCGGGAGAGACGCCTACTTCACCCGCCCGCGTGTCTCGCTCCCCGTGGCGCCCATAGTCCTCCGAGTTCCTCAGACCAGTGATGCCAGAATCGTGGAACCGAGGAACTTGCCCCTCCGGTGGATCCTCCGACTGGACCCCCCACTCTGACGTACCGTCGTCGCCTTACGTTGTTTCTTACTGCGCACGCGCTACACACAAGCGTATCTCTAGTCTGTCCGTGTGAGTTGCCTATTCGACTCGACGGCGTCGAGGTACGCTTGTGTGTAGCGCGTGCGCAGTAAAAAACAACGTAAGGCGACGACGGTACGTCAGAGTGCGGGGTCCAGCTGGAGGATCCACCGGAGGGGCAAGTTCCTCGGTTCCACGATTCTGGGATCACTGCCTCAGACCCGTGCCTACCGTGGGTCCGAAAGTCGCCGCAACGCGCCACACGCAGTACATGCCGCAAGCGGTAGGCACGGGTCTGAGGAGCTCGGAGAACTAGGGCCGCCACGGGGAGCGAGACGCGCGGGCGGGAGAAGTAGGCGTCTCCCTCGAATTTGCCTCCAAGTGAGCTACTTCTAGACATGTCTGTTGTATACATACAAATATAATATTGTATCCGACGGTATATTTCAGGCATGTCCAGGAATAGCTCACTTGGACGCGTTTTCGAGGGAGACGCCTACTTTTCCCGACCGCGCGTCTCGCTCCCCGTGGCGGCCGTAGTTCTCCGAGCTCCTCAGGCTCGTACCTACTGCTTACGGTATGTATTGCGTGTGGCGCTTTGGGGCGACTCTCATACCCATAGGTTTCCACATCACCCATGAGGTACTATGGTCAATGCGTTTTTTTTTGTCAGTGGTATCCCCTATAGGCATATTCCACTGCGTCGCACGATAATTTCGAAAAAATAAATTTGGAAAATAGTTTTTATTATACTGTCAAAATTTCACTGACTATTAGGAAAGCATGCTTATTGCGCTATTCAATGGTTGACTATTACGCATTTTCACTGGAACTGCTTGACAAATCCGAAATATCGAAGGGGAGATTGGGCGTAGATATCCTCATCAAAGACGACAGCGAGGAATCGCTCAGCAGTGTACGTTGCTCTGTTTTAATGCTACTCATTTTTGAAAACGAACATTCGCACAAATAAGTCGATCCGAACATTGAGAAAATTCGGATGGCAAAATTTCTTAAAATGGGAAGGCAAAGGAGCCGGATTTTTCAAAACTTTAAGTGAATCGAAGTATTCCACTTTAAGAAATTTTGCCATCCGAATTTTCTCAATGTTCGGATCGACTTATTTGTGCGAATGTTCGTTTTCAAAAATGCCTAGCATTAAAACAGAGCAACGTACACTGCTGAGCGATTCCTCGCTATCGCCTTTGATGCGGATATTGCAAGCTTTCCTAATTGTTAGTAAAATTTTGACAGTATAATAAAAACTATTTTCCAAATTTATTTTTTCGAAATTATCGTGCGACGCAGTGGAATAGGCCTATAGGGGATACCACTGACAAAAAAAAAACGCATTGACCATAGTACCACATGGGTGATGTGGAAACCTATGGGTATGAGAGCCGCCCCAAAGCGCCATACGCAATACATACCGCAAGCTCCCCCGAATTTGCCTCCAAGTGAGCTACTTCTGGACATGCCTGCTCTAAATGATCGCTGTTCCCGCGTTTACGCTTCTCATTTCTATGTGATACCTCGTTCGTATGTACCCGCAACCTATAACCTATAACCTATAACCAACAACTTACGATACGTACCAGTCCAGAGCATGTCTTCTTCGATCTTCTTGTACGCACAACAACGCACATCGCTTATCGTTCTCGAATCATGCCGCTTCTGTAGCACGCAACTGCAAGTCGATGATCTCTATTTCTAGAAAAAAACAGTTACCTTCATTCTCACAACAGCTGTTTTACGCGTAGTAGAATCGTTGCGCGTACACGTAGAAGAGCTACTTTTTAGCACCTTTTGTCGGAAGGACAACGGCTCTACCGTTGTTTTTCGGACCGGAGAATAAGAATACGAGCATACAAGTTTTCCGTAGGTAAGCACGCGTCTAAATATGTACAGTATTTCATCGATAATTGTCCACAACACGGGTCTGCGGAGGGACAATTATGCCGGAGGGATATCATTGTTTGAGGTTTGCCGAACGTAGAGAATGGCAGCCGAGCTCGAGAGCAGTGATGGGAATGTTGGCGCTTTTCACGCGCATGCGCGAGTTTCGGCAGCACCGAAGCTACGCTATCCTTCCTCGCGCCCGAAACTTTAATTGTCTATTACACAAGTATCATTTTTATTAGAAAAATTCCACAGATATGGTCATCGATGTCCCATAAAAAAATAATGAATAATAAAAAAGTTGGAAATTCGGATTAGTGTGGTCTCACCGATATACCCGAGCCGCATGGTGTCATATTTCTCGGCGACCGAGGCCTCTCGAGCTTCATGGCCCCTCAAGGGGGTACACCCCGCACTAGTGGGGATATCACAGGGACAATTATGTCGGAGACATTTGGGACAATTACCGATGAAATACTGTACATGCGTATGCTCGAGTTTGAAGATCGATCAACGCGTCGAGACACGTACGGATAGGTATACGATATTACAGCAAAAATATGTATGCGTTATGCAAAAATATGTTGACTTTTTTTAAATGGAACTTTTTTAAACACCTACAATAATAGTCCCTTTCATTAGGAATTCAGTGACTATAATTAGTCCAAGGTCATTCAATGTCAAGGACAAAGAAAACGTATAAGATTTAACGTCGATACATGCTTGTAAACGGGCTTTGAAGGAATGTTGAACTCTGTCCGTGACCTTGAATGAACTTGAGTAATTATAGTCACTGAATTCGTAACGAAAGGGACTATCATTGTAGGGTGAGGCACTAATTATTGCCACCTCAAATATCTTTGTTATCTTTAAAGATACGTCAAACTTCTGAAGGACAACGTTGAATGGTTCAGTGGGGCTCACACGATACCAAGAAAATTTCTGTTTTTATGTCATTTTTTTAGAGATTTTCAAGGTCACCTTCATTTTTTTAAGTGGAACCACCCTTTTTTAAACACGTACAATGATAGTCCGTTTCAATTAGAATTCAGTGACTATAATTACTCAAGGTCATTCAAGGTCACGGACAGAGTGCAACATTCCTTCAAAGCCCGTTTACAGGCATGTATCGATGTTAAATCTTATACGCTTTCTCTGTCCTTGACCTTGAATGACCTTGAGTAATTATAGTCACTGAATTCGTAATGAAAAGGACTATCATTGTAGGTGTTTAAAAAAGGGTGGTTCCATTTAAAAAAGTCAAGGTGACCTTGATATCTCTAAAAAAATGACATAAAAACAAAATTTTTTTTTTTGGCATCGTGTCAGCCCCATTGTACCATTCAACTTTGTCCTTACCATATTTTACGTATCTTTAGAAACAACAAAGATATTTGAGGTGCAAACGTTAGGTGACTCACCCTGTATATCGGATACAACGGATCACTGTCCTCGCACGCTCGCACATCATGCTGCATTCTATTGTATTATACAGCGTGTCCTAAAAATGTCGGATCGCCTTCAAATGGGCGGTTCCTGAGGTCATTTGAGGTAACATTTTCCTTTGCAAAAATGTCCGCCTTGACTTCGTTAACGAGTTATTAACAAAAAAAAACACGATCCAATCGGAGCGCGACGCTGCTCCGGCACGCCATGGCATGGCGGGGAGGTCTCGGCTCGACGGCAGGTCTCACTGATTGTGAGCGTAGTGTTTGTGCCGCGCCGCGATTAAGTTGTGAACAAGAGAAGTGTAGAGATTGATTCAATTGAAAGTCGCTCATTCGAACGTAAATGCGCTTGCTGCTGCCAAATGTGTGTCACTAGGCTATTGGGAGACGGACTGCATAACTTACTGCAGGTATACGACAGTGCCGAAAGCTAAGGGACTTAAGAAACGGCCATATCAACGAACTGCACAGTTGGTGGTACATACAATGGTAGGTATTAACTATGTAATCTAATTATGGTAGGTAGGAAGGGGCCGCGACCTCTTCCAGGGAGGAAATGTTAAAGCGGGGGATGACCGGATAGACATGCGCGCGCGGATCACGGTCATCCTCCAGGAGCTTTAGGGACGGGCGTAGTGGAGTTAGTTGGTATACTTTTGGTATATTTTTGTTGCACCTTCGACCGCGCGGTCCGTGTTTGCATGCTGTCATTTTCTACGTTCGGCGCGGTCGACGCTAAGTACCGGCAGAGAACCGAAAAAGGACTTAGATCGTGTGGTTAATGTAATAGGCATACCGTATCGTGTTTAGTGTCATTTTAATCAGAAATAAGTCAGTAAAAGTCCCATAAAAAAATAATGCAAAATAAAGAAGTTTTGTAATTGGATTAGTAGTGATTCACACCGATATATGTACCGACCCGGGGTCAGATTACGCGGCATGTATACACTGCTCGGCGACCGAGGCAGCTGGAGCTTACTGGCCCCGCCGGGGATACCCCGCAGTGGAAGGGGTGGACGAACTGACATAGATCGCAATGCTCCATCTTGCTTACATCGCGGGACTACTGTATTAAAGATACACGTATTAGCAACCGTGCTCTATGACTCGACTAGTCTTCAGAGATATTCTCTTTATCACGATTCGGCAGACATTGATCTCACTCAAGATTTTTCTGCAGGGTTTAGAGAAGGCATTCTGCATGTCGAAAATTGCACGCTGTGACACACTTGGGAAAACGATGCGACGCGCGACGAGGTGGTCAGACGAACAATAGGACACAAGAGAGACCGCTGTAAATAGAATTTATGAGAAACACGTGTTTCGGTTATCTTGCTGATTGGAACTCGGAATCGATGGGCAATCCTTTCGAAAGCATTATATGTCCTCCTTTTAGAAAGTGTCCTAAGAGAGGTATAGGACAATAGACTCGGACCTCACATTTCTACCTCGTGTTGCACGGAAATTGAACTTGTTACAACAAGATTTAGTTCTCGAAGTATGTTTTTCGTCTGATCACAAAGCCGAGGCGGACGTTTTAGCAAACGAAAAAGTTAGTTGAAATGACCTCAGGAACCGCCCATTTCAAGGCGGTCCGACATTTTTCAGACACCATACGATGTTTCTAAACGTTTCCGACATGTTTCTTCGCTTCAATTCTTCTGGCGTTTCCTCTTTGCTGTTATTCTCGTCGGGCGTTCTACGAACGAACCTGACACGGCTAATGAAAAACGAACCTCGATAGATCATCAATTCTATCACAAATGGGCGCTGCTAACGGATCCGGACGACGTAGCAGGAGGACCAAAGGGGTACTTGAAGTGCGATGTGAGCGTGATCGGGAAGGGCGACACCGTCAAAGTACCACCGAAGAGCGAAAAAGACGAGGATGACATCGAAGGGAATCTGTTGCTTCCGGATGGTGTGCCGATCGAGAGACAGAGGGCAAAGTTCATCGTGAAGGTGTACAGAGCCGACGGACTGCCGAAAATGAATAGCAGCATCATGGCGAACGTAAAGAAAGCTTTCACGGGCGAGGTCAAGGATCTCGTGGATCCTTACGTGCAAGTTTCCTTCGCTGGATTAACCGTAAGACCGATACTAATTCCCAATGCCCGACATCTGTTCCGACATTATCTGTACGTATAATACACGCGTACATGTACTGAAGGGACAGTTGTCTAATTTCGCCTAGCCTAACGTAGAAACACCCTAATCGCAGTGGCGTATTACCACTGATATATGTATACAGGGTGCGGCGCCAATTAGTCCCCACGTTTTATCAGCCCGTTCGGATGGTCGGACAGAAAAATGTTTTGTACCAAAGTTAATGAGTATTTAACCGACAAGAAATTGCAATTTTTTAAATTTAAAAAAAAATCGATTTTCAACAAAAAAATCAAGGTCGCTGTCATATCTTTTAATGGAACTGGGTATTTTTAACTTCATAATACTGTAGGCAACGTCGAAACGAATTCAACGACCTGCAATACAATGACTTTCAGATGACCTTGAAAGATAATATCGCCATGAATCAATTGCCAGAATATTTGAAATATTTCGACCCAGCTCGTAATGCTGCAATTGTAAAAACATACTTAATTATTATTATATGGTCCAATTCGATGGCAAGCTCGCTCGCCGGATATGACCCCTTTAGATTTTTATCTTTGGGGATATTTATAATCGATTGTGTATGAAAGACCTGTGGATAATATGGAAAATCTTAAAGAACGCATAATTCAAGTGTGTAGAAATGTAAAAAGAAGTTCTCTCATGGAAGCTACACATAAGACTTTGTTACATAGAGCAGAACTTTGCGTTACACATTGTCATCTGACAGTCATCGTATAGCTGGTCGTTGAATTCGTTTCGGCGTTGCCTACGATATTATGAAGTTAAAAATTTCTAGTTCCATTTAAAGATATGACAGCGACCTTAATTTTTTGTTAAAAATTGTTTTTCTTTTCAATTTAAAAAATTGCAATTTCTTGCCGGTTAAATACTGATTAACTTTGGTACGAAACACTTTCATGTCCGACCATCTGAAGTTGCTGAAAAATCGTGGGGACTAATTTGTGTCGCACCCTGTATACTATGGATACGGTATTGTCATAAGCCAGCTATACAGCTTTTTGTTCCGAATTGAACGTAGATTTGGATGGCAGCGCCGCTATCGGTCGACCGGTGTACTGTACCCTTCGTACTCCTCTTCGCCCCGTGATCCTCTATACTTCGCCATGTGTTTGAGTACCTCTAGATGGCGCTGCTTTCAATCGAGTTGATTGGACGTCATCGACACTTTTTATTTCGTAGCGTGTCAATGACGTCCAATCAACTCGATTGAAAGCAGCGCCATCTAGAGGGACGCAAACACATGGCGAAGTATAGAGGATCACGGGATGAAGAGGAGTACGAGGGGTACAGTACACCGGTCGAACGATAGCGGCGCTGGCATCCAAATCTACTGTTCAATTCGGGACATTTCCAGAATCCGAACACCGTATCCATAGTATATATATATCAGTGCTTATTACCCTTATGGGCCTCAAGCAAAAGGGGGCCCCGAACACAAACCAAATATTTTGCATTTTTATGTAAAAGGTTTTCATGGATGAAGGAGAGTTTATTTCACTTTTTATGCAATAATAAATATGTAGATGTTTTTACAATTGTTTTATTTTTTCCAACGTGAATGTTATTTAGTTGGGGTTAGGGGCCCGATATTTTATTTTGCTCAGGGGCCTGAAGTAGTCATAACGCGCCACTGCCTAGTCGAGCCACCAAGTATTCCGAGAAAGAAAAATACTCGCAGCGTTACCAATGCTACCAACTATGGATTATTGTAAATTTGTAGATACTCTCCCCTATTTATTACGTTACACCAAAATATGCGAGTACATACGAGTACGTTGCTACATGCATATACGAAAGAATAGATAAGTACGCTTATCCCTAGAATAAATTTACTGTGTATCATGAATGTTACGCAGTGTCGCCAGATCAACCCATAACTGGGTTGATTTTCCTCTCCTCCTTTTCCCGTTCCACTATCCCATTCCACTCCTGAGCAGTGATGGGAATACTGGCGTTTTTCACGCGCATGCGCGGCGATTTTAGCCTCAGTCAAGTACGAAAATCGGGTACCTTGGTCGCCCCGCTAATTTCGCAAAATTTATTATGATTTGATTTTGTTCAGTTCACCGAATTGACACCTCTCTGTAGCTCCTTTTTCCAATATTAGCAGTCATTATTTAATTAAATATTAACTTACCTGAAATTCTCGCAGCCTGCTATTCTTTCGCGCTTCGTGTCGTAACGGTCGTAACAGACTCCGATAGACGTTCCCGCTAATAATGGTCCCCCACTACTTTCGCCCCAATAGTACCCCACAAACTTCGGACATAGCTTCGGTGGTGCCGAAACTCGCGCATGTGCGTGAAAAGCGCCAACATTCCCATCACTGACTCCAACGTCCCCCACTAAGACCGTAGACTGGTCACGTGACGTGCCGCGCAACGTGTTACATATTACTCTGGTCATCAGAGAGGTGGTAAATTGTATTCCCCTCGTTTTTAGCGATCTGGCGACACTGATGTTACGAGGAAAGAAACTCTGAACCGCTTGTCGTGTAATTTAGGGTAAGACGAGCGTCAAGAGGAACAGTTACACACCAGTCTGGAACGAACAGATCGTTTTCACGGAAATGTTTCCACCCCTCTGTCAAAGGATCAAAATTCAACTGTGCGACAACGACCCTGTTCACGCGACCGTGATCGGAACGCATTTCGTCGATCTGAAGCAGATCAGCAACGACGGCGAACGAGGCTTTTTACCTACGTTCGGACCAGCATTCATCCACTTTTACGGAAGTATAAGGGACTACAGCCTCATAGATGAACATTCGACGCTGAACACGGGACTCGGAGAAGGAATTTCGTACAGAGCAAGGTCTCCCACCTACCCTTCTCTTTTCTTCTTTCTACTTCTCCTCATTGTAAGCAATCTCGAAGACATATGATTTAAAAAAAACAAACTGACACATGTCCTTTAGTGTTTCGAGTGGGGAGTCAAATGGCACTGCTAGTTTTCTAATTCGTGGGTGTTTTCAAGGTTATTTCAAGGTCATTTTGTCTTTCTTATCATAAACCCATATTTTTTATTTCGGAATCATGTTCTACGTAAAAAAAATGCACAACTTTTGTTTGAAACATTTTTTTGTAAGTTTGTAAGAACTTTATTATGTGTTCATGGGTCTTTTATTTAACGAATTACTAAGTGTCTAGAAGTTGAGGGTACAAATTTCGAGCATTTATTATGACGTTCTTGAATTGAATAAAAAATCTTCCAGAAGAAAGTCACGTTGTCATTTTAATAGAAAAACAAAATTATCCTTGACATAAACATGAAAAATCAGCTAAATATCTTAAGAAATATTGAACTTACAAAAAGATGTAACAAACAAAAGTTGTGCATTTTTTTACGTGGAATATGATTCCGAAATAAAAAATATGGGTTTATAATAAGAAAAGACAAAATGACCTTCAAATAACCTTGATGCTGCCCACGCATTAGAAAACCAGTAGTTCCATTTGATTCCCCACTCGAAACAAGTGGGCATAAAGGACATATGTCAGTTTGTTTGTTTTAAATCACATGTCTTCAAGATTTTTTACAATCTCAACTTAAATGGGACACCCTGTATATGTACCTGCATCCATTCATCGTGATCGAAATATGCGATCGACGCGATGAACTGCGAATACGACAACGATAATCTCTGCATCATCACTGGATCTAGATACATGATGCATACACACATACGTAGTGTCCCAATATTCAGCGTGATTCTAAAAACATTCTACCGTATTAAGCACTATATTCGATTCAACTTTCCAATATCCAATATTTTTGCTTTCGAGGCTCAACTTGCATCTGAACCCACCATGGATAGTTCCACTTAAGCTTTCAAAAAAAAAACATGCATCTGTATGGTTATCCAAAATTGTTTGGAGAACTAGCACTGGTACAACTCAGCTCGACGAGCTCGCAAAAAATTATCGATGTCGTTGCCCGTTTACGCAACTCCACGCGACTCCACGCAACTCCACGCGACTCCACGCAAATCCACGCGACTACACGCGATTCCGGCTGTCTTCCATCGCGAATCCATACAACTCCACGCGACTCCATACAACTCCACGCGACTCCACACAACTCCACGCGACTCCACACAACTCCACGCGACTCCACGCAACTCCACGCGTCTCCACGCGATTCCACGTAACTCCACGCGATTCCGTCTGTCTTCCATCGCGACTCCACGCGACTCCATGCGATTCCACGCAACTCCACGCGACTCCACACAACTCCACGGGACTCCACGCAACTCCACGCAACTCCACACAACTCCACGCGACTCCACGCGACTCCACGCAACTCCACGCGACTCCACGCGATTCCACGTAACTCCACGCGATTCCGTCTGTCTTCCATCGCGACTCCACACAACTCCACGCGACTCCATGCGATTCCACGTAACTCCACGCGATTCCGTCTGTCTTCCATCGCGACTCCACGCGACTCCACGCAACTCCACGCGACTCCACGCAACTCCACGCGACTCCACGCAACTCCACGCGACTCCACGCAACTCCACGCGATTCCACGCAACTCCACGCGATTCCGTCTGTCTTCCATCGCGACTCCACGCAACTCCACGCCACTCCACGCAACTCCACGCGACTCCACACAACTCCACGCGACTCCACGCGATTCCGTCTGTCTTCCATCGCGAGTGCTATTACGCGCGTGCACGCCACACTCACAATAAATAAGATTACTCGTGCACTATTATACGTATGTGTATCGATTGTATAATTCGAAAGACGGTCCCACGAAACAAAACAGCCGACTAATTGTTTTCACTTTCACGGTTCTACCGTATATAGATTATTGATAGCGATCAGGACGGAGATCAGCGACAACGTCGACATGGCTCCATCGGAAGTCGAGATCGAACCCGCCATGCCGATCAACGAGACCGCTTACGCCAGGAACGAAGAGTTTTTTTTGTTTGCGACGATCATGGACGCCACGATGATCGACAAGAAGCTCGGTGACAAACCAATGTACTTTGAAATATCTATCGGAAATGCGGGAAACTCTTTGGACGGTCACAACGAAAGCTCAAAAGTAAGCTCCCCTCGTACTTTCGTTCGTTACGCACGGCGCGGCACAGCGGTGACCGTGGCCGTGTTAAAGTCGGGTTAAGGTCGGATTAAGGTCGGGCTATACATGTACGAAATTCGGATCAGACCGAATATTGTTACCCAGGTTTAAATGAGAGTGTTCGCAAACGGAAATCGGCGTCCGACTTCTCAACGATTATTTTTCTTTGAGTCTGGGAGGCCATGTATCTCCAGCGAGTGACGGTCCCTGCTGTGCGTGGCACAAAAAAAGGTTTCTATAGGCTCCACAACTACTTTAGGTAAACCATCGGTAGCTCCTATATACAACATCTCGAACGCTTCTCAAGTTACCTCAAAGTTCGGACGGAAATGCATAAACACCCTAAAAACGCGTCCGATATCGGACGGATGTGTATAACCAGATATTTATACACATCCGTCCGATATCCGACGCGTTTTCGGTAGCTCCCATATACAACATCTCGAACGCTTCTCAAGTTACCTCAAAGTTCGGACGGAAATGCATAAACACCCTAAAAATAGGTCCGATATCGAACGGATGTGTATAAAGGTATGGTTATACACATCCGTTCGATATCGGACGCATTTTCGTAGCTCCCATATACAACATCTCGAACGCTTCTTAAGTTACCTCAAAGTTCGGACGGAAATGCATAAACACCCTAAAAATACGTCCGATATCGGACGGATGTGTATAAAGGTATGGTTATACACATCCGTTCGATATCGGACGCATTTTCGGTAGCTCTCATATACAACATTTCGAATGCTTCTAAATTTCCTCAAAGTTCGGACGGAAATGCATAAATGTCCTAAAAACGCGTCCGATATCGGATGGATGTGTATAAATGTCTGGTTATACGCATCCGTCCGATATCGGACGCGTATTTAGGGTGTTTATGCATTTCTGACCGAACTTTGAGGTAACTTGAGAAGCGTTCGAGATGTTGTATATGACAGCTACCGATAGTTTACCTAAAGGAGTTGTGGAGCCTATAGAAACCTTGTTTTGTGCCACGCACAGCAGGGAGCCGTCACTCGCTGGAGATACATGGCCTCCCGACTCGAAGATAATGAATCGTTGAGAAGTCGGACGCCGATTTCCGTTTGCGAACACTTTCATTTAAACCGGGGTAACAATATTCGGTCTGATCCGAACTTCGGACATGTATAACCCGACCTTTAGTGACCACTCGAATCAACCTTAACCATGTTCGCGCGATCTTCGTTGTCAGATGTACGAGATGGGACCGAAAAGCGGTACGAGCGGAGATCAAGAAGAGTTGCTGGAAGTGTTGAGCGGTTCCTGGCAGAGCACTACACCGCCGAGCAAACCCATGACGCACGACAAGATATATTATTTCATCCCGTACTGGGACGACAAGCCCTGCCTTCACGTTCGAAGCATTTGGCCGGATTACAGGCGTAGAATGTACAATAGCAATATAATCAACAAAATCACAGACAAATTGGTAAGCGAACGAATAACGCGTTTCGCGACCGGTGATGGTGATCGCCTCTCATCGTTCCTGTTCGTTTAGGAAGAAGGACTGTCGGAGGCTCAAGCCCACGCGGAAGACTCTTCCAGCGAGAAAATGTTGAAGTCGACGCTCGAAGAATTGAGCAGCAACTGCAACCGATACGTCGGTATCAGCAAGTCGAGTCTCACGGGGCCGGGAGTCGGAAAAACAAAGCTCGACAAAGAGAGAATGAAACTGTGTCAAAGGGAATTGGAAAACATAGGAATCCTGTCGAGAAATTTGAAAGCGGTGGTCACGAGAAGCAGCTTCAAAGAACGGTTGAAAACTGCTCAGAGCTATCTGCAGAAGTTAAAACTTCTGGTCGAAGATGTGAGTAGAAACGAGATGCGAGTATAATAAATAGTCGGAGTTGTTCAAACAAAACTCTGTTCGCAGCCTCAAGATTCATTACCGGACGTGTTCATCTGGGTAATTAGCGGTGGACGACGCGTCGCCTATCACAGAATATCTGGAAGAGATCTGATTTATTCGATCGTGGACGAGGAGTGTGGCAAATACTGCGGCAAAGTGCAAACAATGTTTCTCAAGGTACGCGTTGTATCTTGCACCTAATCGTAGAATAAGTATCCACGATTTACCTACATCGTAGCACTTGTCCAATCGAGTAAGTTGCCTGCCATTATACGCTCCCTTTTTGTCACATTTTCAACTCGAGCATCTTAAATCTATTCATTGTATACTGTATACCAGGGATGGGCACGGTAGGGGCCCCACAAACCCATGCTTCTCCCACCAACCTCTCTATAATGCGCGAGGCCTGCGCACTGTTCGCAACGAGCGAAGCACTTCCTTCCTCTATGGTAGACATGTCCAGAAGTAGCTCACTTGGAGGCAAATTCGGGGGAGACGCCTACTTCACCCGACCGCGCGTCTCGCTCCCCGTGGCGGCCGTAGTCCTTCGAGTTCCTCAGACCCGTGCCTACCGTGGGTCCGAAAGTCGCCGCAACGCGCCACACACAGTACATGCCGTAAGCCAGTGGTGGGCACGGGTGGAGCCCCTCAAACGTCTGCTTCTCCCACCAACCTCTCTTCCATGCAGCGCGCACGTTCGTTGCGTACGCTGATGTCTCGTGTCTTCGTTGCCCCATTGTACCGCGCTTGCTGGAAGGGGACAGAGGGCGCTACGGTGTGGACGGTTTTGCCTCAATTGTGGCAAAATTTCCCACCGCTGCCGTAAGCGGTAGGCACGGGTCTGAGGAGCTCGGAGGACTACGGCCGCCACGGGGAGCGAGACACGCGGGCGGGAGAAGTAGGCGTCTCCCCAGTGATGGTATATGGCAGGCATGTCCAGGAATAGCTCACTTGGACGCGTTTTCGAGGGAGACGCCTACTTTTCCCGACCGCGCGTCTCGCTCCCCGTGGCGGCCGTAGGTCTCCGAGCTCCTCAGGCTCGTACCTACCGCTTGCGGTATGTATTGCGTGTGGCGCTTTGGGGCGACTCTCATACCCATAGGTTTCCACATCACCCATGAGGTACTATGGTCAATGCGTTATTTTTTGTCAGTGGTATCCCCTATAGGCCTATTCCACTGCGTCGCACGATAATTTCGAAAAAATAAATTTGGAAAATAGTTGTTTGAATTACGTTCCATCTTCCGTTGTTCAAGAAAATTATTGTGTTATAGAAATCTATAGAAATTCTGCTACCAGTTCAATCGACAAAAGGGTTAAAAAATTATGAAAAACAGATTGAAAACAGTTACCCGGGTATCCGACGCTATTCCTATCGTCAACTACAAAGCGAAACGGTGTCTAATTAAATTTAAGATGTTCTAGTTGAACGGGACACCCTGCAGACCGCAGAATTGATCCGTTGATTCCGTTTGACTCTGTTGATTCCATTGATTCCAATGATTCCGTTGAACGAAATAAACCACGGATGATGCCTCGATAGCTTCCAGGGAAGAAAAGATTCGGGCCATCCGGTTGGGCGATACAAACGAAACTACAAATCTACGTGTGGTTGGGCATTTTGAAGCACAGGAAGTATTTCATTCAAGGTTTGCCGAAGGGCTACGAACTCGGGCAGGAACTTCGAAACATCGACAGGCAACGTGCATTACCACCGGTCGTTATACATTACGTCGAAAAACACGTGAGTGTCCTGCCAGCTAAAATCAAACAACCACTAGATACTAGATAGTCCTTCCACGCCGTAGAACGTAGAGACGTAGACACGTATAAGCGTTGGGGAGCACTACGAGAATAGCGAACGAAAAGTCGCGACAACGGCACGGTTCAACGACTCGTGCGCGATTCGTTTCAGCTCGGATCACTAAAACCTTCCAATAATTATTGAGTAGAAATTCCAGTTGAGAGCGCACATGTATCAAGCCCGATCTTTGATCGGTAGCGACGCGTCCGGTCTCTCGGATCCATTCGCGCGTGTTATTTGCGGCGAATTTTGCAAATGCACGCAAGTCATCGACGAAACTCTCAGTCCTACGTGGGACGAGCTTCTTCTGTTCGATGATATTTTAATCTACGGAACCGGAGAAGAAATCAAGAAGGATCCACCGTCGATCGTCATCGAAATCTTCGATCAGGATAAAGTGGTATGTCCTCGCAGAAACAGCATCGTTCTTTGCCTGGATATCTTTGCTGTTGTTCCAACTAACGTTTCTCTTCTTTTCCTTTTTTTCGTTTACAATCTTTAACATTCTAATTGCTTCTTATATCGAACAATATAATAGTAGCAGGCGATACGCTATCTTATTTCTTACGTTGTTTTTTGATTCTATTTTACAGAGTGATTTTCTATCTATGGGCATACGTACTGCATGAGGGCTCTGCTTTAGCGGCAGATATTTGCGACCGACATACGACATCCAACGTACAACATACAACATACAATATACAACATGCAACATACAACATGCAACATACAACATACAACATACAACATACAACATACAACATACAACATACAACATACAACATACAACATACAACATACAACATACAACATACAACATACAACATACAACATACAACATACAACATACAACATACAACGTACAACATACAACATACAACATACAACATACAACATACAACATACAACATACAACATACAACATACAACATACAACATACGACATACAACATACAACATACAACATACAACATACAACATACAACACACAACATACAACATGCAATATACAACGTACAGCGTACAACATACAACATACAACATATAACATACAACATACATCATACAAATATGCAACATACAACATGCATCATACAAACATACAACATGCAACATACAACGTACAACATACATCATACAAAATACAACATACAACATACAACATGCAACGTGCAACGTGCAACATACGATATCCAACATACAACATACATCATACAAAATGCAACATACAACATACAACGTGCAACATGCAACATACGATATCCAACATACAACATACAACATTAAATATACAACGTACAACATACAACATACAACATACAACATATAACGTACAACATACACAGTACATACAACAGTACAGCATCGAATAACATAATTTATTATTCGACTACTCGGTACAACACGCGATCCTCTTAGGTACGCAATTATACAGTTATACATCTATACAGATATACAGCTATTCAGCTCTACAGCTCTACAACTAAACAACTATACAACTATACAACTATACAACTATGCAGCTATACATTTATACAACTATACAACTATACAACTATACAACTATACAACTATACAACTATACAACTAATAAACTGTACAACTATACAACTATACAACTAATAATCTATACAACTATACAGCTATACATTTATACAACTATACAACTATACAGCTACGCAACTATACGAGTATGCGGAAAAACACGCTTCCACGGTTCAGCGTAACGGGGGTAGTTAGCTCGACATGTTCGTTGTGCGCAAGATAAGTAAAAGTTCGATGGATTACGGCTTACAGATTACGAAAAGCAAAATCCCCAATCTCCTACGCTGCGAACATTTCGCAATTGTTTATTCTGAAAATTCATTGAAAGTGTCGGGATTAGGTAAATGTGTCTCGGTTTCAGGGGAAATCAGAGTACATAGGACGAGCAGTCGCGCGACCACACGTAAAACTCGCGTCCGAGTGTTACACTCTACCAGAATTCCCACCGTGTTTGGAATGGCACGACGTGACCAGAGGCATTGCTAGAGCCGGAGAACTGCTCGCAGTCTTTGAATTGCTCGAACATCCTTCGACGAAAGATTACGGGTTTCCGACGCTACCAGATCCGAAGGAGAGAGGAACAAGACAAATCCCGACCGTTGCCGCCGCTGTTGTTGTTGCTAATGCTGCTAGCAATACCAGCCAAGACCAAGGTCCTATACTCCCAGTACCGGTCGGTATCAGACCGACTCTCGCCAAATATCGGTAAGCCGAAAAAATGATCTATTCGATCGACAGTAGATGCGCCAAAATCCTTTAACACTAGATTGCCCAAGGAAGTCATTTTGACTGCTTTTTAATTTCAATTAGAAAAACAATTATGTATATAATGACACAATTTCTTAGAATTTTGTGACTTTTTGTACAACATATAAATGCGTTTATTAATCATTGTAGTTAACTCCCCCTCCTTAATTTCCGGTATATATATATATATATATATATATATATATATATATATATATATATATACATACATGTTTTCATTTTTTTCGATTATCGTCACATGATAACATAGAAGTACATGATAAATTGCCGATTTGGGCGTATACTTGATAAGTTGCAGTTGCTCAATAAGCTAAAGTAGTACTTGTTATTCGAATCTTTATGCAGTGATACTTGTTCCAACAATTTTTTCCAAGGGAAGTAAATTTTTTCCTTATTAATATTTACTAATAACTTGTTATATAACTGTCAATAATATAAAAAATATTAAAAATTAATTTTAAACAAATTTCTTTACACATTAGTTATTCTTTCACAATGCAGTCATTTTGACTGCTTTTGAGTAATATAGGTATATACTAAGTTTCAGTCTTTCTAGCGTTAAAATCCTTTGAAATCTGTTTTTTACTTCCGGTTCCGAACCTTCACTACTTGTTCCAGAATCGAAGTATTGTTCTGGGGGCTGAGAGATTTGAAAAGAATACATCTGTTGACCGTGGACAAGCCTCGCGTGGACGTCGAATGCGCCGGACATATACTCTATTCGTCCGTCATAGCGAACGCCAAGAAGAATCCAAATTTTGGAACACCGGTCAAGTTTATGGAATTGGAGTTACCGGAACAGGAGCTTTACCGGCCACCGTTGACCATCAGGGCAGTCGACTGTCGAAGTTTCGGCAGATACACCCTCGTCGGCACGCACACGATCAACTCGATCCACAAGTACATGTACTCTCCGTTAACGAAGCGAGCAAAGGAGGCCGAAGACAGGAAAAAGAATTTGTATCAGTTGCAACAGTACACGGGTGAGACGATATCAACGAAATCGACGTATCGATCAGTGATGTGAATGTTGGCGCTTTTCACGCGCATGCGCGGCGATTTTAGCCTCAGTCAAGCACGAAAATCGGGTACCTTGGTCGCCCCGCTAATTTCGCAAAATTTATTATGATTTCATTTTGAAAAATGAATGTACAACATGTGTACGTATATATATATATGCATTATATATATATATGTATTAAAATGTAATATATACATACGTACATAGAATATATAATATATAAATATATAATATTTATGTATCTATGTACAATATAATATAACTTACTCTTCTTCATCATCTTGGGAATAAGGAAGGGAAGGGTACTAAAATAACTTTAACCGAAATATATAATAACAAACCCACTACTTTCGCCCCAATAGTACCCCACAAACTTCGGACGTAGCTTCGGTGCTGCCGAAACTCGCGCATGCGCGTGAAAAGCGCCAACTTCCCATTATTGGTATCGATGCCTCGCGAACTCGGACCGAAGCGTTTTCATTGATCAATCTGGTGTCTGTTCACGCAGGTTTTGACACATCGAAAACGAGACTACAGCAGACGTCTCTGTTAGAGTCCCTGGCCGATCTAGAGTTCGTTTGCGGCGATACGACCATCACTTTAGGCTTCGAGCAAGATTGGCCAACGAAACGGGAGAAAACCGAGCAAAATATCAAGAAGAAACAGAGTTTGGTTTACGATGGAAGTACAGGTGAGTCGATGAGTTGCCAAAGAGCGAGCAATCATTACTATAACAGACGTAAGTGGTAAGACGTCTAGGTAAGAGAGCAGAAAATAATTAGCCTACAACTACTCGATCCTCGTAGGGGATTTCGACGCGTTCGAAGACGAAGAAGGCTGTCAGGATTGGTGGACGAAATACTTTGCCTCTGTCGAAGTTACGATCGAAGAGAACAAGGAACTACGTAGAGAGAAAACAATGTTCCAAGCTCCGGCGAACGGTACGGTTCCGGTGTATTTGGAGGAAAACTACAATCAAAATCAAAGTCAAGGGAACGTCTCGGGCGAGAAGAGTCCGAGCGGAATCGGCGGCTCGAAGAAGCTTTTCGGGATGAAATCGACCGCGAACGCGGCAAAATTCGTTTCGAGGCTCAGCCCCAAGCACGCGTGTCGAAGGAGATCCCCGAGAACCGCTCTCTTGAAAATCTATCCGAACGAGCTGGAAGCTCAGCCGGAATTCGAACAGTTCAAGGAATGGCTGCACACGTTCGAGCTGTACCGAGGCAAGAAAACCGGGGACGAGCCCGAAGACGAGTCTAGAATCGTCGGGAGCTTCAAAGGCGCTCTAAAGGTTTACAAGTGGCCCCTTCCTAAAGATCTGATAGACCACACGATCATGGGCTTCGACCCGCAATATGGTTTCTTTCAAGGTGTACCGTCGAACGAACCGATTCACGTGCTGGTGCGAGTTTATATCGTGAAAGCGAACGACCTGCATCCCTGCGACATGAACGGCAAAGCGGATCCGTACGTGGTCTTGCAACTTGGCAACAAGAGGATCAGCGACAAGGAGAATTACGTGTCGAAGCAGCTCAATCCTGTTTTCGGCAAGTACGTATAACATATGTAAACGCCATATATCTACTTATTTATCGTCTACAATAGTCTATCTCACTATCATAGTATAGTGCGCTCTCGCGTTATAATAATACAGTAACCCCGCGATCTAAGTCCAACGTAACATTGCAATCTATGTCGCTTGGCCTACTCCTTCCACTGTGGGGTATCCCCGGAAGGGCCGTGAAGCTCGAGTGTAAATATGCCGCGTAATCTGATCCTGGGTCGGGTATATCGGTGTGAAACACTACTAATCCAATTACAAAACTTCTTTATTTTTTATTATTTTTTCATGGAACTTTCACCAACATATTCGTGGCATTTTTCTAATGAAAATGATACCAAATATGATTTAATTCCGATGATATTTACTAGTGTAATGAACGATGGAAGTTTTTTATTGGTATTACATTGTACGGACACGCGGGTCTTTGAACTGTGCCGGCGGCCGCGACTCTTGTCGTCTATTTCTTTCCTATACGCTGTCCTTCTTTACGATCCAAAACTGTCATCATTTATTACACAAGTAAATATCATCGGAATTATATCATATTTGGTATCATTTTCATTAGAAAAATGTCACGAATATATTGGTAAAATTTTATTAAAAATAATTAAAAAATAAAGAAGTTTTATTATTGCATTATTATTGTCTCACCGATACGCTATTTTTTGTTGCGCCTTCGGCCGCGCGGTCCGTGTTTGCATGCTGTCTTTTTCTATGTTCGGCGCGCTCGACGCAGCCACAAAAGAATAGTGTCCTTATGCGATCTAAGCAGTGATGGTATATGGTCTCGGTTTTCTCGCGCATGCGCGACGATTTTAGCGTCAGTAAAGTACAAAGTTGGGCTAAAATGAAAACGTTTCGCAAATTTTTTTTCAATTTTAAAATATGGATTGACAAGTAGCTCCTTCTCCAATACTAGTTGCCATTATATCTTACCCAAATTTCGAAGTACGGTCGTCTTGTCGTGTCGTCTTGCACTCTTCTGTCCGGTTTCCCGCCAATAACAGTTCTCCCCTACTTTCCCCACAAACATAAGACGTACGGACGTTCCTGCATTTAGTCGCGCATGCGCGAAAAAACCGAGACCATATACCATCACTGGATCTAAGTTCAGGCAGGGAATCGAAAAAGAAATTAGATCGCGGGGTTACTGTAATAATAATTATGATGATGATGATGACAAAGGCGATGACCATGATGATAATAATAATAATATTGTGCAACTTTACGCGCTTTAATTTCCAAGGTGTTTCGAAATAGAGGCAACCTTCCCGCAGGATTCGCTGTTAACCATTCAAGTGTTGGACTGGGATCTGGTCGGTGCAGACGACATGATCGGTGAAACAAAAATCGATTTGGAAAATAGATTCTACAGTAGGCATCGAGCCACTTGCGGCCTACCCAAACGATACGACGAGTAAGTAGAAGCTCGACGTTCCGTTCCATTCGAGGATTTTTCTCGAACGTCGAACGATGTACAATGTACAGGGTGTAAAGAAATGTCTGGACTTGGCTGCCATAGGCGTATTCTACATGTTCGGATCGATGAAGATCTGTAAAAGAAAGTTGCCGCAAAATTGACCTTGACCTTGAATTTCAAGGTCAACTTGTTTTTTTATTGCATTCTATTCTACGCATCATGGGAACGAAAAGTGTCAAAGGAACCATGTGTCGAAACTTAATAGTTCTTATAAAAAATAATAGCAAAGTCTCATATTCTTAGAACTACTTATTATCATAAACATTGTTTACATTTCTAATAAAACAAGTAGTTAGTGTTGTTGTTTATGTGCCGTTTATCGGAAGTCATACATAATCAATCATAATCAATATTACCTTTTCAGTCTTGGAAAATGTTCATCTTCAATTTCTTCTTCTATGCCAAGAAACCGATTCATTTTTCCTAATATTTCTTAATAGAAGATGATCATCTTTGAAGACTTAGAACACGGGTGGAGGGCACGGGTGGAGCCCCTCAAACGCCTGCTTCTCCCACCAACTTCTCTTTCATGCAGCGCGCACGTTCGTTGCGTACGCTGATGTTGATGTCTTTGTTGCCCCATTGCACCGCGCTTGCTGGAGGGGGGCAGAGGGCGCTACGGTGTGAACGGTTTTGCCTCAATTGAGGCAAAATTGCCCATCCCTGACTTAGAAGGTAATATTGATTATGATTGATTATGTTAGACTTCTGACAGACAGCACATAAACAACAATACTAACTACTTGCTTTATTAGAAATGTAAACAATTTTTATGATAATAAGTAGTTCTAATAATATGAGACTTTGCTATTATTTTGTATGAGAACTATTGAGTTTTGACACATGGTTCCTGTGACACTTTTTATTCTCATGACGCGTAGAATACAATGCAGTAAAAAAACAAGTTGACCTTGAAATTCAAGGTCAAGGTCAATTGTGCGGCAACTTTCTTTTACAGATCTTCATCGATCCGAACATGTAGAATACGCCTATGGCAGCCAAGACCAAACATTTCTTTACACCCTGTACAAACTATGCGCGTTTCAGGTCCGGCTACAACAAATGGAGGGACGCAACGAAACCGACTCAAGTTCTCTCCAAGCTTTGCAAAGACGGGAAAATCGACGGCCCCGTGTACTCGCACGGTCGAGTTGCGATAGGCAGGAAAACGTTTTCTTTGTCGAACGAGGAAATGGAACACTACGTTCATTCGAAAGGTAACTACGATTTTACGCTAACGTTCGCCATTAAAATGTATCGGTACGCTACTGGTTATACTTTTCAGGAATAGAAGAACACCTCGCATTGGCGGTTCTTCATCAGTGGCACGCTTTCCCAAGAATCGGATGCGCCTTGGTCCCCGAACATGTGGAAACACGGCCACTCTATAATCTCGACAAACCCGGAATCGAACAGGGCAAGCTGGAAATGTGGGTCGACATGTTTCCCATGGACATGCCCTCTCCTGGACCGTCTATCGACATTTCGCCGAGAAAACCGAAAAGCTACGAGCTCAGAATCATCATTTGGAACACGGACGACGTTGTGTTGGAGGACGACGCGTTCTTCACCGGCGAAAAGATGAGCGACATTTACGTCAAAGGGTACCGGCCGTTTTTCTCGTATTCGGTTGCCGTAACGATACAATATACCGTCGGATACAATATTATATTTATATGTATACAACAGACATGTCCAGAAGTAGCTCACTTGGACGCAAATTCGAGGGAGACGCCTACTTCTCCCGCCCGCGCGTCTCGCTCCCCGTGACGGCCGTAGTCCTCCGAGCTCTTCAGACCCGTGCCTACCATGGGTCCGAGAGTCGCCCCAACGCGCCACACGCGGTACATATTGCAAGCGGTAGGCACGGGTCTGAGGAGCTCGGAGGACTGCGGCCGCCACGGGGAGCGAGACTCGCGGGTGGGAGAAGTAGGCGTCTCCTTCGAATTTGCCTCCATGTGAGCTACTTCTGGACATGCCTGGTATACAATATACGTACAATACCTGCCATCCATTCTACCAACTAATCAACCATTTCGATTTTTGACAGGTGGCTCAAAGGACCGGAAGACTGCCAAGCAACCGACATACATTATCGATCTTTGACCGGAGAAGGGAATTTCAATTGGCGGTTTATATTTCCATTTGAATATCTCGTTGCGGAAGAGAAGATTGTGATTAATCGAAAGCAGAGTCTGTTCAGTTGGGACGAAACGGAATGCAAAATTCCGGCCCGGTTAGAGTTACAGGTAACTACATTAATATATCTATTATGTATCTACGTATGTACTTACAGTATCTCATCGTTAATTGTCATGAAATTCTGAACGATAATTGTCGCAAGATAATCCCTCCTTCCGCGGGGTATACCCCGTGAGGGGCCGAGAAGCTCGAGAGGCCTCGGTCACCGAGAAGTGTAACATAATACGGGACGAGTGTATCGGTGAGACCACTACTATTCCAATGACAAAACTTCTTTATTTTTTATTATTTTTTTATGGAACTTTCACCAACATATTCGTGACATTTTTCTAATGAAAATGATATCAAATAAGATATAATTCCGATGGTATTTACTCGAGTAATGAACGATGAAAGTTTCGGGCGCAAGGAAAGACAGCGCATGGGTAAGAAAGAGACGCGGAGAGTCGCAGACGGCGGCACAGTTCAAAGTCCCACGTGTCCGCACAGTGTAATGCCAATGAAAAAAAATTCTTTATTATTACTTATTTTTTCATGAGACTTTCTCCGATATATTTGTGGCATTTTTCTGATTCAAATAATACCAAACACGATATAATTCGGATCATATTTACAATAATTTTCCAAAACTTTCATTGTCCATTACTCAAGTAAATACCATCGGAATTATATTTTATTTGGTATCATTTTCATTAGAAAAATGTCACGAATATGTTGGTGAAAGATCCATCAAAAAATAATAAAAAATAAAGTTTTGTCATTGGATTAGTAGTGATCTCACCGATATACTCGACCCGTATTATGTTCAGTGATGCCAGAGACAACCAAAATTGGTTGTTTTTTCCTCTCCTCCTTTTCCCCTTCCACTACCTGAGCACACTCCAACGTCCCCAACTAAGACCGTAGACGGGTCACGTGACGTGTCGCGAAACGTGTCACATATTATCAGAGAGGTGGTAAACTGTATTCCCCTCGATTTAACCGATCTGGCATCACCGATTATGTTACACTTCTCGGAGACCGAGGCCTCTCGAGCTTCACTGTCCTTTTCTACGTTCGGCCAGTGTTGGGATATGGTGCAACATTTCTCGCGCATGCGCGGCCACAACGGTAATTATATTGGCGGGAATGTCTCGAAACAATCTGTTCCGGTTAAAAAGACTTCAGGACGTGTCCTACGAGTTACAAAATATACACAAATACACATGTTATACATTCATTTTTCAGAATCAAATCATACCAATTTTTTAAAATTCTGCTGGGTGCTCAAGGTACCCCATTTTATCGAGAATCTTACTTTACTGAGACCAAAATCGCCGCGCATGCGCGAGAAATGTTGCACCATATCCCAACACTGCTGTCGGCACAGGTCAAAGAATATTATTATCTGAACGTTAATTGTCGCCGGCCGGGCCCGTGGTGGCGACGATTATCAATGAAACATTGTACATACTTCTTCGATAGGTATGGGACGCGGATCACTTCTCGGCCGATGATTTCCTGGGCGCTATCACCCTCGACTTGAACAGATTTCCCCGTGGCGCAAAAAACAGCAAGCTTTGCACTTTGAGCATGTTAAAGACCGACGGAACGGTGCCGACCGTAAACATTTTCAAGCAAAAAAGAATTAAAGGTTGGTGGCCGTTCTACGTGAAGAAGGAGAACGAAGATATGGAACTAACGGTATGGTAAATCATTTCGTTCGCGAACTCGGACTAGCGTTAACAATCGCGAATCTTCAACAGGGAAAGGTGGAAGCGGAGATTCATTTGTTGACCAAAGAGGAGGCTGAACAAAACCCAGCTGGCTTCGGTAGAAACGAACCAGATCCTCTCGACAAACCAAAGTAAGTTTTTTTCCGACCGATCGAACGACAGCGGGTCGCTATATAGTATATATGTATATATCAAAATCTTTTGCATGTTTCAGTCGTCCCGACGCGTCTTTCATGTGGTTCTTAAACCCTCTCAAGTCTATCAAATACATCGTGTGGCACAACTATAAATGGGCAATTCTAAAAAGTATCATCGTCATCGCACTCGTAACACTCTTGTTATTGTTCTTTTACGCGATACCCGGTTACTCTGTGAAGAAGTTATTGGGAGCTTAATTCGACGAACAATATACATACCACGTAAATACATCATATATCATTGTATGTGTACACTGTAGTGCACGCGTACACCTCGGTCGTACGCGTTCAATTGTAAAACATGCGGAACACTATTTTACTATATTGGAGAGGGGTGAGAGCGAGAGGGAGACAAAAAAATGACGTATTAATTAGATAATAACAATCATATCGTTACTGCTTACACGTGACGTATATTAGGGGCGTGTAGAAATCTTTTCTTTCAAACCTCGTAGGCCTTAAAATTTTCAACTTCTGCTTAGTTCAACTATGGCACAACAAAATATTTATGGTATTTGAAATGGCTCCGACGAGCATTTGTTTTTCAAGCCATCTTAAACAGGGGAATTAAAAAGTTTCAATCACTTTTACTCAATGCATTCTTATTGTACAGTGGACCAACGAAACCGTTGCGAGGAACAAGCTCTGTGTAAATAATCGCAACGAACGTTAGTTAAGAATCGCTAGTTGATAACGCTTGCAACGTCAATCGTTTCCATGAGACATTCCGTTCGAAATATTACAATATGTATGTATATTCTATTTCGTTGTAAATAAGCAACTCGACGTACGTAATGTACAATTACAGAATTAAAAACTCAGGAAACGCAACACCGCTGTTACAGTTGTTATTTTCATAAGTCTGCGGATAGCGATTCAAATTTATTAACCATGCATGACGATATTTCCGATTCGTCGCTCGACGTACTGTCTGCATCCCCTGTTTTTTGATCTTTCGGAGTGTCCGAACTTTCATCCCTGGATTCGTCTTCATCTTCGTCTTCGTCTTCGGAAGACGAAAGCACCTTTCTTTCCTCGCCCAAATCTTCTCCCTTGTTTCTAGCTTGAATCCATTTCACCAATTCGACGTCCGGATGGTTCTCCCACTTTTCTGCAAGTACGAATTTTTACGAATGCGAGACCAATTCGTTCTCTCGTTTCATAGATTGTCGTTACACGTAATATCATTACTGTTCGCGTTACCTTGATCCTCTTGCCAACCCGGTGGATAAACGTAGACGCATATTTTCCCTTCCAACGCCATTCTCAATAAGGAGTTAGCTGCTCTGTAAGTATCTAGTCTGGCAGTCCGTGCTGTTACGAAGTTTCGTTTGAGAGCCCAACCGTCGCAAATGTCGATCGCGGACCACGCGTCGTCATCGTCCGGATGTTGAATTTTCAATAATTTTGGTAAGTCTATTTTCTCTGCTAAAAACTTCACCGTCGCGTATGGTTGCTTGACTTGAGCGATCGGGTAAGAGCCCATCAGAATCTGCAGCTGTTTCGGCACCGTAGACGGGAATACCAGACCCGGACAATCGCAGAGACAAACTGTTTTCGTCAGGAATATGGTTTGAAAATGTTTCGTGTGTCCAGGAGTGCGCGACACGCTCACAACTTTCTTTCCTGTATAACACATATATTCGAGTCAAGTTTCTCTATGCCTTTATGCTGGTAATTTTATTCATCTAGAACTATGCATTATATGTACGTCGCTATTTACCCATCAGCGCATTCATCAACGATGATTTTCCAACATTGGGGGTTCCGATACAACCAATGGTCAACACTCCATTCTTAAATCGTTCGTGTTCGACGTAACTCGTATCTTCTTTTGTGACGATAACGGTATCTTTATGGTCAATGTCGTCTAAATCGAATTCCATTTGCATTTCCTCCTGAACTTTTTTCTGCCATGAACTCAGGTCCACCTTATCCTTCACGATTTCTTTACAAGTGTTTAGTAACGTTTGTGCTCCTTCCGCAGCCATTTTTAATTTTCCTCTTCCACGTCTCTTTTTTATTCCCTCTGTATCGTTGGTGTTACCACGTAAATTGTAAATGGGAAAAGACGTAAACATTAGAATGTGTAACTTTGGGTACATAACGTCAAAGTAATGTTTCCATGCCACCACCAAGGCTGGAGGAGCTAAATCAACTTTGTTTAGCACTAGAATCATGTCTTTCTTCAGCTCGTTCGTTATATGATGATACAAATAGGGGGGAAACATTAGGGGAGAGTATCTGATATCGACAATAATCAATAAAATATCAGACATTTCTAGAACCCTCCACAACTGTCTCCACGTTTCTATGTTCAATTCAAAGTAACCGGTAGCGCTTAATTTTTCCATACTCTTTATATATTCCTAAAGCCGACAAGTTATTAGCCGATTTTAAAGCTATACGAGAATAAATGGAAATGAAGATTACGATTGCTTACGGTAAAGTACTTTTGCTCTCTTAATTCTAACTGATCTTTCGACGCATTGAAATCCCATGGCGGTCTTTTGGGCATATCTAGTTCAGGTGGAAAATAGTTATTGGAAACTTCTTGTTCCTTTATGGACAAAGGTTCGATAGTGTGTCTAGCTTCTTCCCTTTGTTTCAATAGCTCTTCTTTAGTCTCTTGAAAAAATCGTAAAGCGTACTGATTTTTATAAGCATTACAATCTATCATTCGTTTGTTAATTCTTTCCATGAAATCGGGTTCACGATCTTCGACGGCATTCGATTTCTCTCCATGTGTCTTGTTGTGCTCACCGGCTGTGTTTTGGTATATGGAAAGAAATAATAAGCGACCAAGTCGAATAAATATTTCGGATAGGAAACTCATTCTATTCAACTATTGCACAATATTATACGTACCGAACTTGGCAGGATTTTGACGGTGCTTTTTCGCTTGTAATTGTTGTCTTTTTGCTTTACCACTGAATGCTACTTTTCTCGGCATTTTTCGCAGTTTTTCGAATCGACAAATTCAACGTTTTAATCAATTTTACGATAAACTGATCAATGTGACATGTGCGGTAATCGAATCCCAGCTCCTCAGTTAACCCTACTTTATAAACTCGCACACTCCGAGCAATCAATCCAAATTATCTCAGACTGTCAATCGATTCGCGTTATCAGAAAGGAAATGGGAATGGGAGTGCTCAGTGCTCACTTGCTCATCTCCAAGACTTCGACACATTTCCGTGTTTCCGTTATAATATTTTACCAGGATTGAACAGGATCTACCAGTTCTACCTTCTACCACCTATTACTATATCAACTAGAGATGGCGTTCAAAATCACACATGGTCACAGTGATCGCAGAATCACGATCGCGGTCGTGATTATTTCACGGTAACGGCTGCGATCATAACTTTTTTTATCTCGACTCATAGTTATTCTTCATTTCTTAGTTAAAAAATTGTATTATTTGTATAAATATTAGAAAGGTATAGACAATTTCTTTTTTAAATACCAATACTTACTTACTATGATTATATCTATTTTTTTGCAAAAATACGCAAACGGCGGTGTATGAAACAGTATAAACCACCTAAATAATTCGTACTGGATTTGACATGGCGGCTTACGGGCAGAACGGCACAAATTTACTGTGCGCTTCTTGAACAGCGCCACTATAGACACTATACATGAGCCTGAAAAACATTAATTATGGTAAAATTAGGGCAATAACAAATAATTGGAGGACATAGGGCCGTTAAGGAGAATCTTCTGCAATGATCGACTGCAAAAAGAACTGATAGAAATCGGGCATTGTTCCTCGAAATGGGTTCCGAAAAATGAATGGTAGTGCCGTTAATAAATATTTAATATTTCTATATTTATAATAGTAAACGTAATTTTTTTGTTAGACATGAATGCAGAAGATTCCTCTGACGGCCCTATGTCCTTGGATTATTTGTTATTGCCCTAAATTTGCCATAATTAACGTTTCTCAGGCTCATGTATAATGCTTATAGTGGCGTTGTTCAAGAAGCGCACAGTAAATTTGTGCCGTTCTGCCCGTAAGTCGCTATGCCAAATCCGGTACGAATTATTTAGGTGGTTTATACTGTTTCATATGCAATGCATTTTTCTGTCCACGGTTCTGAATTACCGACTCTGTAGAAAATGTCCTAGTACGATAGCGGACTCTATCGAAATGGAACGGTCAGGTGGTGAACTACATGAGGTTGCAACACATAAAGTGTGTCCGAGGAGGCTCGATTTTACAGCGTTTGTCAGCTTTAAAACGCAATTCTACTCGTACAAATATACTCCACGTATTATTCACTTGTGCCGCCTATTTTTTTACAGGACTTCGTACCCCCTGGTAAAAATTTGGCGAACATGATAAAGAAGTTTGTATTCGACAAAGACGAACTTATGCACATTTAAGAAGAGAAAGAAAGACAGACACAGAGCTGCTGAACACTGTGCACACTCGACAGAAAATTTATTAGTAACACACTTGTGAGGAACTGTTTACAAATATTTGCAGTTAGGAAATATAGAATAGACCTTCAGCTACTTTCACATATAGTTTATCGTCACATTTTATTTCTGACTAAATAGTTATAAACAATTATTCTAAGTCTCGTTCTAAAATAAACTCAAATAATTTAATAGATCTCTGCTAAAAAATAATCTTCCTTGTGATCGGAGGATCTAGAATGATGTCTCAACTACATTTCTGTTGCAGTTTTATGTAGATTCGACGCCTCGTTAATTAGTCATTTACGATTTCCAGAGAGGTGACACAACGATTTGTGTGTTTACCTTTGACGAATACTCGGACTCTCCTTGTCTTACTCATTGCGGGTATAGAAGATAGAAGTTACCTCCACAAAAATTACCTCCACGAAGAATATAGAATGGACCTTCGGCAACATTCATGTATAGTTTTCAATTCGATTCTAGAAGAGGTTAATTAGTTATAAATAATTTTTGTTACTCTCGTTCTAATGAAACTGTGCATACTAGTGAGAATTGAATATCTTGTACACTCCATATGTTCATGCATAAAAGTTAATCTGTATCTCGAGTACTATTAGCCATTTTTACTAAAAAATTGGGTGGTGAGGTAACCAAACATATAATCGTTGTAATCGTTAAACAAACAGAGATAACAAACTCATTAATTACATTTTTTCAATATAATTATGCTTAGTAATATTCATGTATCATAAATTATGCTGGATCTCGAGTTTTATTACTTACTTCTACTAAAAAATTAGATGGCAAGATGGTCAACGGAGTGCTCGTCGACATCATCGACAAAAGGAATTGTTTCAAACATTAACCAGCTAGAGATGATAAATTTATGAGTGAATTGTGTTCGATAAATTAATGCACGCGAATATTCATGTGTCAGAAGATATTCAATATCTCGAGTTCCATTACATATTTTTACTGAAAAATTAGATGGTCAGATAGTCGAGGGAGTGCTTATCGACATAATTAGCAAAAGGAATTGTTATAAACGTTAAACAGCCAGAGATAGTAACTTTATTAATTACATTTGATTGATATAATATTGTTTGGTAATATTCATGTCTTAAAAGTTACTCTGTATCTCGAGTACTATTAGCAATTTTTACTTAAAAATAAGATGGTAGATAGACAAGGGGATGCCTTGTCGACATCGTTGGCAAAAGGAATTGTTATAAACATTAAACAGCCAGAAATAATAGATTTATCAATAATTATTATCACGGCAATCGAGATCTACCGAAATTAGTTGGGGTGGGGAGCGTTGCGCTTCGCTGCGCGCTGCGCATCACTGGCTACCTAAGCTCGCAGAGCGCGCTCAGTCAATCAGTCGGGCCGGGCCCTCCGGCAGGAGCGGATGGGCTCCGGGACCGGGAGGGTCTTCCAGCGATACCCTGATCTCTCCTGCCTTCCTTGGGGATGACCAGTGGTCCACCAGAGCTACCCTTGCCTACCTTCAGCTCGCTTAGGGTGGACCAAGGGTCCTTCACCAGTGGTCATCCAGAGCTACTCTGGCCTACCCTTGCCTACCCTGAGGCTGACCAGTGGTCCTCCAGAGATACCCTTGCCTACCTTCAGCTGGCTTAGGGTGGACCAAGGGTCCTCCACCAGTGATCATCCAGAGCTGCTCTGGCCTACCCTTGCCTACCCTGAGGCTGACCAGTGGTCCTCCAGAGCTACCCTTGCCTACCTTCCGCTGGGTTAGGGTGGACCAAGGGTCCTCCACCACTGGTCAACCACTGGTCATCCAGTGGTCATCCAGTGGTCATCCAGTGGTCATCCAGTGGTCATCCAGTGGTCATCCAGTGGTCATCCAGTGGTCATCCAGTGGTCATCCAGTGGTCATCCAGTGGTCATCCAGTGGTCATCCAGTGGTCATCCAGTGGTCATCCAGTGGTCATCCAGTGGTCATCCAGTGGTCATCCAGTGGTCATCCAGTGGTCATCCAGTGGTCATCCAGTGGTCATCCAGTGGTCATCCACTGGTCATCCACTGGTCATCCACTGGTCATCCACTGGTCATCCACTGGTCATCCACTGGTCATCCACTGGTCATCCACTGGTCATCCACTGGTCATCCACTGGTCATCCACTGGTCATCCACTGGTCATCCACTGGTCATCCACTGGTCATCCACTGGTCATCCACTGGTCATCCACTGGTCATCCACTGGTCATCCACTGGTCATCCACTGGTCATCCACTGGTCATCCACTGGTCATCCACTGGTCATCCACTGGTCATCCACTGGTCATCCACTGGTCATCCACTGGTCATCCACTGGTCATCCACTGGTCAACCACTGGTCAACCACTGGTCAACCACTGGTCAACCACTGGTCAACCACTGGTCAACCACTGGTCAACCACTGGTCAACCACTGGTCAACCACTGGTCAACCACTGGTCAACCAGTGGTCATCCAGTGGTCATCCAGTGGTCATCCAGTGGTCATCCAGTGGTCATCCAGTGGTCATCCAGTGGTCATCCACTGGTCATTCACTGGTCATTCACTGGTCATCCTGTGGTCGTAGGGTTGACCATGGGTCCTCCACCAATGGCCTACAATGGTTTATCATGGCCTACCTTTAGCTAGCTTAGGATAGTCCAATGGTTATTTAAAACTTCCTTGCCCTACTTATTTCAAAAACAAGAAAACAAGCATAGTTACTATATGTGTAATGTGTACGCACCCATCAACTGCATAGAATTTGTATTGATTTTAAGTGTAAAGAAAGTAAACTATTGGTTTAAAGTGTATAAAACTATTGTAATATACATTCATTAGTGACACGAGTAATAAAAATAATATTACGTATAGAAACCAAATTAGTTTTACGACAATTCGTATTTTTGTAATACATTCTTCATAAATATTATTTTCACTGTTCAAATACACGCGCCGTATGCATTAGTAGGACCCTCGAAAACACCCGTAGTAAAAATAAAGTATACGGAATATTCAGTTCTTGCTAATACGGTCAAATTCGTGAACTATCGGTAATATTGAGCGCGACACCGAAATGGTACGGGGGCCACTGTGGCCCCCCGAGGCCTAGACAGAAAAGCCCATAAGATGCAATGTCTGTAGTAGTCTTAAGTCTGTGTGCTCTAGTACGACAGCGCACTCTACCAAAATGGAACGGTCAGCCAATAGACTAAATTGAAATACAATAATGAAAGTGTGTGCCTGATGGTGCCTGAGGAGTTTTGATTTTGCAAGTCTATGTTATCGATTGACGCTATTATTTACACACGTTCACCGATTCACCGGCGATATTGCATCAGAAAAGACAGCTTGAAATTGCGAAGAACGTGCAGATTAAACTATCTCCAAAAAAAATAGGAATAGAAAACAGAAGGAAAGATTAATTAGACGAAATTTTGTCGATAAACGAAAAATGTCCCAGAAGGAAAGCATAGATTCGTCGCCAGGTATGTTCTCGTAATAGAAGTGATTTTAACGTATCACAAATTGAAATACAATATTTTGAAGTTTACAATTGAATAGCATTAAAAAAGCTAGAATTATTGCTAACTTCTGTTTTAGATGCTATTTACACATCTCAAAAGAATGGAAGCGATGAAACGGGCGATGGTTCGAAATCTAACCCTTTCAAAACCGTGTTAAAAGCAATGCGTTACGCAGGAAAAGAACCGTTTCCGCCAATTTATCAAGATTCCCAGGACAAGACTAAAAAGTATGATCTAGCCTCCAAGTCTCAGTTGAAGAAGGTGCAAAAAATATGGGTAAGAGAACAATATAAAAATGAAGAAATGCAAAAGAAGTTGTTGGAGGATGAGGAGAAAAGGTTGAAGAACTTGGAGGAAGCCAAAGCAATTGTAATTAAGGAAGATGATACTTTAGAACCTGCTCAAACTATAAAGATTAAAAATGGTGAGGAGTATAGGGGTCGACGTGTAAAACTCTTCGGATGGGTGCATAGACTTAGACGTCAAGGTATAAGATGCTCCGTTACAAATTTGTTACTGATTCCTTAAATTGCTAATCGTGATATCCTATTAATACAGGTAAGGCATTGATGTTCATTACGTTGAGGGATGGAACTGGATTCCTGCAGTGTGTAATTAATGACATTTTGTGTCAAACGTACGAGGCGCTGACGTTGTCTACGGAAGCTTCCATCGAAGTGTGTGGAACTCTAAAAATCGTACCGGAAGGCAAAAATGTATGACGAATAGCATAGCATCTACAGCAGCTGGACATACATAGTTCAAAATATTTTAGATGTGGATTTTCAGGCTCCGAACGGACACGAATTACACGTGGACTATTGGAAATTAATAGGTTCGGCTCCTGCCGGCGGCGCGGATTCCATTTTAAACGAGGAAGCTCACCCGGACGTGCAACTGGATAACCGACACATCATGATACGCGGTGAAAATGTACGAGATTTCGTATATTTGGTAGTTTTCGAAGAATCGTTTTTTCTAACATTATGTTTAATTAACTTCTTTCAGACATCTCGTATACTGATGATGAGGTCCGTCTTGATGCAGGCATTCAGAGACCATTATAAGGATAGAGGATACTACGAAGTGACGCCGCCAACATTGGTACAGACGCAGGTGGAAGGTGGATCCACATTGTTTAAATTGGATTATTTTGGGTAAATATAGGAAAATATACAATATATTGTTTCGAATACTTGTTCATTTTCAGAATGTATCGGACATAAACTTATTCGTTGTTGCGTGCGATAATTTTTAATTATTTATATATATTTATTACCAGGGAAGAGGCATTTCTAACTCAGAGTTCTCAATTGTACCTCGAGACTTGTCTTCCCGCGATGGGCGATGTCTATTGTATTGCCCAGTCTTACAGGGCAGAACAATCTAGGACCAGGAGGCATCTAGCAGAGTAATTACATAGGACAATGACTATAATATGAACTAGAACAAATTCCCATAAATGGAATTTGCCCTAAAGTAGAGTGCGTACATTGCAGATACACGCACGTGGAGGCAGAATGCGCGTTTATCACGTTCGATGGATTGCTCGATCGACTGGAAGATCTAATATGCGACGTTGTGGATCGTGTTTTAAAATCGCCTCTTGGTCACGTTGTGAAGGAACTAAATCCAGACTTCCAAGTCCCAAAGAAACCTTTCAAAAGGATGAACTACAGCGAAGCGATCGAGTATCTTCGAGAGAACAATATAACCAAGGAAGACGGAACATTTTATGAATTTGGAGAGGTACGATCAATTGGTGTCTCTCGTCTTTGGGACAATGCATTTCCATTACCGTTCTCCGTAGCTTTTTGACGCATATTTTTATTGAAGGAAATATGCGAACTTAACACGTTAATGTGTTTTGTTGCATGCGATCTAATTACAGATTACACTTTCTTTTATTTGAGTTCATGCTTATACGAAACCGAAGTTTTACCGAACATTTGACTTTTTATTCTTTATTTTTGTTTTTGTTTGTAGGATATACCCGAAATGCCCGAAAGAAAAATGACCGACGCGATAAACGAGCCGATAATGCTCTGCAGATTTCCTACAGAAATAAAGTCATTTTACATGCAACGTTGCGCAGATGATAGACGCCTTACAGAATCGGTAGACGTACTGTTACCGAACGTTGGCGAAATTGTTGGCGGTTCGATGCGTATTTACGACAATGATGAATTACTGGCAGGCTATGCACGCGAAAACATTGATCCGAAACCATATTATTGGTACACGGATCAGGTGAGTCGATGAACCCGACAACGTTTACAGATTTTCATATTTGAGAACCATTATCGGTAATTCGGAAATCTTGTCAATTTCAGCGAAAGTATGGAACCTGTCCTCACGGTGGATACGGATTAGGACTCGAAAGATTTCTTTGTTGGCTCCTAAATCGGTACCATATACGCGAGGTGTGCCTTTATCCACGATTTTTAGAGCGCTGCCGACCTTGAATCGTTAACGAGGCTACGTATGTACATTATTGTACATTATGTAACGTATGTATATTATTCCACACGCATTTAGCCTGTAACTGGCGAGTATACATATACAGATTCGATTGTGAAATATATCAATAAAATTGATACGCCTGGCTCTCCGAGTTCATCACTAATACATTACGTAAACGATAACGTATCGTTTATCATACTCTCTCTTCCTCTCCTTTTTCCTTATTAAATATCAGTATTAATTAATGTAAAAATGATAACGACAACTGGGTACGGATTAACATAAAAACAACTGCTTTCATTTGTGGTTTCATTGCCATCGTCAATGTACATATTCATCGAATACTATGTAATTCAGCGTATCTGCGGTAAATGTTTCTTTACATGGTAAAAGCTCGTTTTAAAAATGTATCCCGTTACAATAATATCATAATAATACTACCACGCGTAAATACAATAAATTGCTGTTTGTAACGAAACGTTAACTTCACAATACTAAATACGAGTCTAAATAGTTTATTTAACACGCGCTATTAACAATCTCAGGCTAACTTTGGAGTACTTTCGGAAACTTTACACGTACTCAAAATATAGAAATATTTCCGTATACATATAATACATACTACGTTCAAGGATGACAAATGTATACATATATATGTAGTATTCAAAGGCTTCAAAACGTTTGGGAAGTAAACAGAAACAAGAAATATCGGTAGCAAATTATATGATCCTTTGAAAAAAATATAGTCTCGACGAATTCAACCAATAGAAAATTTCACCGAGAATAAAAATGAAAAAACAATGGGTGGTTCACCGCTTGTGATTCGACAAAAGAGAAACTTATTTGTCATAGAATGTCGTGCAAGAAATATTTACGAGGAATATACACATTTATGTATAATATTTAATAGTTTAGTATTTTCATTGAAATCGTTTCGTTTAGAAGGGATTAATTAGCATGTTTCCATTATTCTAATATAAAGTGTGCACAACACAATCTCGTTCCGGCAACTGACGAACTTTCATAGAACCATCCGCGCCACAGGAAAACAAACGTCCCGCGGAATCAACGTGCAGCTGCGTCACGCCCTGAAAAACATTCTTGAGATTATTATTTCCCGAAATCTGCCGACCTGTCGACTGCGTTCGATCCACTTACTTGTCCAATATTTTTGAAAAAACTAGACCGAGGATGTTCTCCGGGGAAAGAATAAAGCAGAGAGTGGACGGTCAAACCCCATATCTGAACGAGAAACGAAACAAGAGGACGTTTAAGGAGCACGATGCCCGAAATTTTCTTCTAAATACACCGATCGATAACTTCCACAGTATTTTTTATTTTAAGAAGAGTTACGAGTTTCTCGTACCCCATTAACATTAGCAACTTTTCAAGCATTCCTTGCGCAAAACGATTCTTCATATGGAATCCGCGTATGCAACAGTATATTTTGTCTTGTTACATAATCGTACATTTAATCGCGTCGAAATAACTCCGAAGTAATCGAAACGCGTATAAAATCTCGAATTCACCAAAACCGAGAGTAACCGAGATTAAGCTAAGTACAAAAAAGTTATTCGATCGGTATACTACGAGTTACATTGTAAATACCTTGATGTCACCATCTCCTGCTCCGCTCACGAAAAATTCTTCGTGCGGATCAAGAGCCAAACACTTGATAGCCGACTCGTGGGCTTGGAAACGGTGACGTTGTTGCCGCTGTCGAACATCAAATATAGTAATGTCACCCTTTTTGCCGCCACTGATCAATAGCTGATGCTGGGGAGCAAGTATCAACGAGCTGGCTCCTTGGTCGTGACACGTGAACCCTACAAAAACAAAAGAGAAACAGGTTCGATTCTACGCGTGAGAAAAGACTAGAATGCATAATAAAAAACGACAAGGATAACACGATCAAACAACATACAGTATTTCATCGTCAATTGTCGCCACCACGGGTCCGGTCGGCGTCAATTATCGTGTAGAAGATACTATTTTTCGACCTCTGACGAACGGAAGGACGGACACCGAAGCTCGAGAGGCGTCGGTCACCGAGAAATGTAACATAATACGGGTCGAGTAAAAAAACTTCTTTATTTTTTATAATCTGATATAATTTTTCATAATCTAATAATTTTCATCGTCCATTACTCGAGTAAATACCATCGAAATTATATCTTATTTGGTATCATTTTCATTAGAAAAATCCCACAAATATGTTGGTGAAAGTTCCATAACAAAATAATAAAAAATAGAGAAGTTTTGTGATTGGATTAGTAGTGGTCTCACCGATATATACTCGACCCGTATTATGTTACACTTCTCGGCGACCGAGACCTCTCGAACTTCCCGGCCCCCACGGGCTATACCCCGCGGAAGGAGGGATTGTTTTGCGACAATTATCGTACAGAAGTCCACGACAATTATCATACAGAAGTCCACGACAATTACCGTACAGAAGCCCACGACAATTATCGTACAGAAGTTCACGACAATTATCGTACAGAAGTTCACGACAATTATCGTACAGAAGGTCACGATAATTAACGAAGAAATACTGTAGTAGTTGTTCAGTGTCTTGTAGTAGTTCAGTGTAACTACACTAGACTGAACGGGACGTACCTTGAATCAAAGATTTATTTTGTGGAAGTAGAGTATCCCAAAGTGCAACGTTGCGTCCTTCGGAACCGTGGCCGGCAGTCGCTATTAAACTGCACGCGCCGAGGAAGACAAAATCTGCTGTTACTTTGCTATGGCACTGATAGTTCTGAAAATGTGAATTGGATATGTAATTCAAAGTCATCGACGGCCTGCTATTCAACTACTGTATTGTATTGTATTGCACCGCGAATGTACATATTACAGATACATATAGTAGATCAGAAAAACTCTTACGAAAAAGGGACGAGAAGTTCCTTCTCTGCAGGCTACTTGAAAGAGGCTGAGATGTCCGTCGGAATCGGCGACACCAAACTTATTCCCATGCTGCGAAAATCGGACGCGCGTCACTTTCGCAAAGGTTCCCGGTTGTCTTGGTGTAGCTACAGCAGTCTGATGTCCCCACTCCCAAAGCGAGACCGATCCATCTTGCGAACCAGTCAGGTCTGTTTGCGGAATTGACGACAAAACCGACGGTAAAAATTGGTCAGGTTCGTTTCGATCGATATTTCATTAAGTATTTCCTCGATGAGAAAACGAGGCAATTGTTTTGCAAGACTGATTGCGAGAGATGCTAGCTAACAAACGGTATGCTTACACAACGGCAAAAGTGGATGCGACGAGATTCTCCTAATGCCGTCGATTCTATGCTTCAAGATCTGTTCGAACAAAACAAAGCCAGCATTAAGTCGAGGTTGGACGGTCGCCGGTCATTTCCATGTTTCGCAATTGATAATTTCAAGTACATTTAGAGAAAAAATTTTCGTGAGAAATCAAGGGGGGAACCAAGGGAAAATCAACATCGAGTCAAGAAAAAAAATCGAACGTAAAACGTTAGAGTACACGCGTATATTAAAATGCAATCAGGGAAGAAAACATGAGAGAGAAAAAAAAAAGGGCAAATGTAGGACAAATGTATGCTCGACACATACGCACAATTAAGGTACACGATACAGTGTTAACTCACACCTAGTGTGAAACAGTCGCGCAACTGGTTGGGCTGTACCACGGACTTAAAGGACTGAGCATAAATTGGGTTTATGGGTGAGAGGGGTCGTGCCGCGAGCGGGGAGGGATGGTAGACTGCGGCCATGTTGGATGGCAAAACTAATGTTGTCATCTATATAACGTTGCAGGAACATTGATATGATTTAGGGATAGGGTAGCGTTGAGATATAGTGCAAGATTTCACGCGCATGCGCGGCCAAAACAGTAATGTATCTATATCATGATGACAGAGGTAGTGGAGCCCTGAGACAGCTATATTGGCGGGAATGTCTCGAAACAATCTATTCCGGACAAAAGTACTTCAGGACGTGTCCTGACGAGTTACAAAATATACACAAATACACATGTTATACACTCATTTTTCAGAATCAAGACATACCAATTTTTGAAAATTCTACTGGGTGCACAAGGTACCCCATTTTATCGAGAATCTAACTTTACTGAGGCTGAAATCTCCGCGCATGCGCGTGAAATCTTGCACCATATCCCAACACTGCCTATAGAGCGCACCACAGTGTTTTCCATCCAAGATGGCCGACTAGTTGATACCCCTTCCGTCTTTCGCCTCACCCCCGCAGCATAATGCACAGTCCTGAAGTCCGTGGGCTGTACGTTTCGGAAACGTCATGCTATGGAGGTGAGGAAATTTGTTCTCTGCTTTCTCGACGTTCCATCGAGAAACTAGAACTCATCGAGAGCTAGGACTAAAATGGTCGCTCCGTGGACGTGTACGCGAACACACACGGTTTTTTGCACGTCGTGTTATCGTACGTTCACATGTATATATTTTCATAACCTTAATTTTGTTCTATTCGTATTCACGTTCACAGAGACGTTCTTCCAGTCCATTTCAACGATCGAGGCAAAAGCTGATCGCATCGCGGTCCCTCAAGGTCTACTAGAATAGAACTCTTGTCTTTGCTTTCAGTTTGCTTCCGTTTCAACTTTTCACAGTTATGAATACGAAGCGCCATCGGCTGACCACATCGAATGCAGTCGAATCGATTCGAAATTAAACGAAAAGCTAGTAGACCTCGCGGTGTTCCAAGATTCGGAACTATTTGATAGTTTGCTTGTACCGTGGCTGAATGGGAAGCATGATAGCGCCTAAATACTACAGACGACATTCAAAACGAACAAGATGCTCGGAATTTCTACATACGAAGGGAACTTTGTTTAGGCATGCAACGTTACGAGAGGAAAATTTTTCTATTCCTTGGTGTCATTGATCGCTAAAGTTCTTTCTGTTTTGAAATAATTTACAGATCACAAATTATTTCGTCCAATACAAAAATAGGAAATTGATCTGACACGAAAACGCGCGAAATTTCCATCTCTTTGATTTGTATGGTTCTTATGTATCTCTCTCTCTATATATTTACTGCATCTTTGTATGGTATGTATGTATGCATGTACCGTCCGTCCATCAGGGGATGGTCGTGAGAAACTTGTAGGTACCACGTGATCCCCCCTCTACGCGCTACACGCCTACCGCTACCGCTATCGCGCGACAAAGGCGGAAACGCGCATATTAATGTACTGGAACAGAGAGATGTGGTGACGCTGAGCGCCTATGTCAACCGTTCCCGCCAGAACGTAAGCGTAAGAGTGGGGTCCACAGCCTGGCGTCTAGAGTGGGGTCTCGCAGTCCCCCTGCACCGCACTGTCGAAAATCACTGCCATCTCCTGATGGACGGACGTTATGTATGTATGTACGTATGTGCAAGAAAATGAAAACACACCAAACTAAGAACAAAATTTTGATTTCATGTTTCATTTTCTTTTAATCGTTCGATCGGTGAAACGTAACAGTGTGAGTTTGCGATTCTAATATTATCGATAATGAATGACGATGGATGAAAATAATGCTAGTGGTACAATAATCGACAGAACCAGAATCTAGAATAACGATCAACTACAAAGAATAATCATGTCCCTTCACACGATACGATACGATAAAATACGATATATTGTGATACGATCATTACTTGTCGCTATTGCTTCTTGTTCGTAACATTCGTAAACGTGTTTGGCCACGTTGAAATGTATCAACGATACTATATTTTAGAGTTTAGAGTATAGGCTTGTAAAGTGTTCGATTAGCAGTTAGAATAGTACAAACGACAAAAAATAATGTCTTTCTAGAATTGATAGATTTGCCAAAATGAATCGATTACGAGGTGTCGTTATATTCAAGAAAAATGTGTTAAATGTATTACAGGCTTATACATATACAGGGTGTCCCAGCTAACTTGACCACCTTGAATATCACGCTTAGTGTTAGTAATAGAAAAAAACGTTATAGGACAATATTAACCTAACAGAAAGGGCAATATGATGATTCGGAAAAATTTTTTTTCAAGGTCATTTTTTTCTAGATATCAAGGTCACCAATTTTTTTTTTCAATGGAACTATATATTATTTTATCGCGATGTAATAGTAGGGGTGGAGTCCTCTTCAATGATATATTATACAATGACCTTCGTGTGACCTTGGGTAGGAAAAATCCAAAAAGCATTAAAGGTATTATCAGTGATTAATTTACTACACTAATTGGTTTGATTGAACTACTTGTATTTCAATAAATGTTCGAAATGATGGCCACTGTTTTCAATACATTGTTATATACGAAAAATAAATGATTCTCTGTTATACAACAATGTATTGAAAACAATGGTCATCATTTCGAACATTTATTGAAATACAAGTAGTTCAATCAAACCAATTAGTGTAGTAAATTAATCACTGATAATACCTTTAATGCTTTTTGGATTTTTCCTACCCAAGGTCACACGAAGGTCATTGTATAATATGTCATTGAAGAGGTCTTCACCCCTACTATTACATCGCGATAAAAAAATATATAGTTCCATTAAAAAAAAATTGATGACCTTGATATCTAGAAAAAAATACTCTTGAAAAAAGTTTTTTCCGAATCATTAGGTTTATCTTCGGTTAGGTTAATATTGTCCTATAACGTTTTTTTTTCTATTACTAACACTAAGAGAGATATTCAAGGTGGTCAAGTTAGCTGATACACCCACCTATATAAGTTTTTTTCAAGTCCCGTCGATATTTAAACATCTATTATACCAGCTATCGTAAAAAGCAATGGAAACATTAACCGCTTTGATCGCAACAGGATTCGATCACGGTTCTATGATGCGAGAAGCAACACTCTGTGTCGAGTAATAACCTTATGATATTACGAACTAGAACGAATCGTGAATCATTGAAAATAAAAATAAATAGAATCAATAGAACAAGGAACGAATGAACGGATGAACGTATGAACGAATTAGTAGGTAATGCAGAAATGATAAAATGAACGACAGAACGATGGTGGTGGTAATGGCGATGACCGTGGCAACGACGACGATAATGACGATGATGATGGCGATGACGATGGCGATGATGACGATGATGATGGCGATGGCGATGGCGATGACGATGACGATAATGATAATGGTGATGATGATAACGAGGAGGGTGACGATGATGAGGGTGACGAGTGATAAAAAAACGAAACCGGAAAAAATCAAAGAAAATACCGAATGCGAAACTGGCACTAAAATACTATTATAGAATATATCATTATGCAGGCTAGAGTCTGTTAGAAGTTAGTCTCACCGGCTGCAACAAGTGTTTGCTTCTATCGGCAACAAACTGACAGAAACGCAGGTCGTGGGAGCCAGGAAATGCAGGCATCCCCTTCATCTGAGCGAGCGAACGAGCCACCAGGTCAGTGACGTCGGTCAGACGCGAACCAAGTTACACGTTAGGCAAGCATTGAACAAGGAACATGTTGTCTGTCACCAGTTGTACTACTCTGACGTGACCCAGTGCGACGGCTACTCAATGACTACTTATCGGTATTGTTGAAACCAATTACAGCTGTCGAGGCTTCCTTCCCGCGAATTTGACTTTTCTCTCTCTCTCTCTCTCTCTCTCTCTCTCTCTCTCTCCTGCTCATTCTCTCATTCTCTTTTGTTCGATTTTTTCCATGTTAATTCGATTTTGGACTTTTTCATCAATTAGAATGTATGATAATCAACGAATACGCAATACACACGTCACATCTTGTACGGTACGTTTATATTGGAGCTGCGATAAGTGATCCGGTCGACGATGAGAGCGCAGCTGTAAAAATACACTCTATTCTTTTATATTTTAATAAATAGGTTGACATAGCGAGCAGAGCTACGCTTACCATATGGCCAACTATACAAGCATTTCAGGACCAATAATTGCTTTTTGTTGCCTGTAATCGTCGTTCTAATTGTTAATACGTAACCATATTGACGACGGGTATAGACAAATTAACAAGCAAACTGTATATGGCATAAAACGAACAATTTTGCCTCAATTGAGGTTACCGTAGTCCACACCGTAGCGCCCCTTGTCCCCTACCAGCAAGCGCGGTACAATCAGTGATGGGAATACTGGCGCTTTTCACGCGCATGCGCAAGTTTCGGCAGCACCGGAGCTACGTCCGAAGTTTGTGGTGTACTATTGGGGCGAAAGTAGTGGGGAACCATTATTAGTGGGAACGTCTAGCGAAGTCCGTTACGACCGTTACGACACGAAACGCGATAGAAGAGCGGACTGCGAGAATTTCAGGTAAGTTAATATTTAATTAAATAATGACTGCTAATATTGGAAAAGGAGCTTCAGAGGTGTCAATTCGGTGAACTGAACAAAATCAAATCATAATAAATTTTGCGAAATTAGCGGGGCGACCAAGGTACCCGATTTTCGAACTTGACTGAGGGTAAAATTGCCGCGCATGCGCGTGAAAAGCGCCAGTATTCCCATCACTGGGTACAATGGGGCAACGAAGACACGAGACATCAGCGTACGTAACAAACGTGCGCGCTGCATGAAAGAGAAGTTGGTGGGAGAAGCAGGCGTTTGAGGGGCTCCACCCGTGCACACCACTAATATACATATATACTATGTCGACTTTTTCCGATATACCATTTACCGGAACTCGTATACAATAATAATTCATCTGCTTGTTCTTTACACGACTGGAAGAAAGGCATTTTTGAGCAACTTCGATCATCGCGTTGCACCGTTCCAATGAACGCACTTGAAGCTTCCATCGCAGCTCCAACATAAGCGTATCCACGCAAGATCCCATTTCTACGATCCTTCTCAAGAAACAAGCCTCGAAGTAGCCGCGTTTCTGCCGCGTGTTTTAAAATGTGGTCTATGTAATGCATAATTTGTCTTAAATGCCATGCAACGACGCACAGTGGTACAAACGTGGAAAACCCCACTGTAATTCGATTCATTCGAAGCGAAAGAACTTACTTCGTTACGGTTCAACGATACGAGCGTAACATGCCAACGTTCAATATATTTGATAAAACTTTTCACACAAATAAATGCACGATGGGTAGCTTGTTCTTTCCTTCTGAAAATTCATCGATTAACTCTAACTACAGTGATTTTACGTGATCGAATACTCGGAGATCTACGATAGAAATATTTGAAATATTCTGAGTAAATTTGATCGCTTCTAAGGGAAACCACTGTGAGTCGATCGGTTTCTTTGAATATTCTCCTCGATGATAGAGACAGAAACAAAAGGCATCGGAAATACGTTATCCGGTACTTTTCGCAGGTTTTCAAAGGTTCCGTTTTTTGAAGTGAAACTTCTTTGCTGAGGGGGCTACAATTTTCTAGCGTTACGAAACAGTGTCGCCAGATCGCTGAAGTCGAGGGGAATACAATTTACCACCTCTCTGATGACCAGAGTAATATGTAACACGTTGCGCGGCACGTCACGTGACGTGCGGTCTTAGTGGGGGACGTTGGAATGTGCACAGCAGTGGAATAGGATAGTGGAAGGGGAAACGGAGGAGAGGAAAATCAACACAGTTTTGTGTTGATCTGGCGACACCGTTACGGAAGTCGAGTGTAACGAAAATTTTCAACAGAGAAGAAAACTTTCTCTTTACCCCGACGGGATTCGAACCCCGGTCTACCGCTTGGTAGTTCAACTCCTTAACCGCTTGGACAATCAACGATCTTGGAATCATATCGAACATTTTGGTATATATCGCAAAGAATAAAATGCTGCAGCGACAGATTTTTCGTTTAAGACGTTATTTCCTTATTTATGACAATTTCGCACTCATCACGAAAGAACCGTTGCACTAATAATATGCATACTCATAATAATTTATTTATTTATGACAATTTCGCATTCATCACGAAAGGACCGTTGCATTAATAATATGCATACTAATAATTTTTCTCCATCTACACCCAATAAGCAAGAAGTTTCACTTATGTCGCGGGTGGACTCCACGCACACGATGTTTTTGAAAACATACGATTTTTCGAAACGAATCGGAATAATCGAATTTCGAACTTTACATAGCATTTTGGATACGTACGAAAACAATCGTGACTGGAAAAGGGATCGAACGAAATTCTGAATACCGGTCACCGGAAACGATAAGTCGTAGCTTAGCACTCCGTACTCGAATATTCTTTTAACCCAAAAATTCCTGAAGTACGTAACGTCGCACGAGAGAGAAGGAGAATTCGAAAAATACATGACTATGTACACGCGGATTAGAGAACATCGGGCAGGTGAAGAGTATCAGAAACATCTGGGTTAGGCCAGAGCAAGGACACGATACGATACGGAAGGACATGACACGACACGGCACGATACGATACGTGAGACTGTCAAGATTTCAATCGACAAACATTCGATCGAGGAGTGCTCGATATATGTATTTGAATTGCAATCGCGAGTTGCATGGTCGATAGGTAACAAATCTCGAGAATAACTTACCACACTGGCTCCTCTTCCGCTTTGACTAGCGATGCCGGACTGGGGTTGGGGGCTGTTGGTCTGTGGACTTTGAGCGAGCATAGGACGATCCGCTGCGGTCTACACGTAAAAAAAAAACAAGATGGATGCTTCGAAATCGAATAGCTCAAAGACAAAGAGGGGAAATAGAGATAAACCGATTCTGATTCGTGAAAGTACGTTACAAATCAATTTGTGGTTTTCCGGTTATACCTGAATAACCAAGAAACTGGTTGGTTGCACCGCTTCCGGCTCCGGCTGTTTATTCAGATTGATCAGATCGAATTCACATTCGTCTTCCAACCAAGACGGCAGCTCGAGCAGCAACGATATATTCATCTCTTGAACTTCGCGCGGAGTAGCCAACGCCATTAGACCTGGATTCACCTGAAACGGAATATGTACCATGGATGCCATTCGACAGACGAACAGCGAGGAAACAGGGTTTCCACGTGGGGGATATAAGTCACCTGATTCAGACAAAAAGCGCTGATGCTATCCTGTTCCTTGTGGATGATACGGACAGGCTCGGGTAAGCTCGTAGTTCCGCTGTCGCTACCTTTGTCTTCCGTCGTAGTTCCACGATTCAGATGATCGATCGCGCTGTGATTGCTCTCCAGTATGGACGATAACGATCTTCGTTTTCCGAACACGGCGCGTATGAATATATCCTGTACCAGTTCTTGCCTGATCAAGAAACACCAGAGTCGATTGGCTGGAGCTGCTGATGCCAAACGCGAGCTGACCAAAAAAGAAAGAACAACAAGTTCCATTGGTTTGGTTTGATTCGCGACCGTTTCACCGTATCAAACGGTTTACACTGTATAGTACTTGGAATAGATCGGATCTCCATCTTACTTGAACGGGGTATTGCCTTTCTCTAGTAACGAACGATACTTGTGTATCGCTGGTTTTCCTGGCGTAGGCGTTGGATCGGGTGCACACCCAGGAATGTAATTAATCGGTGGTGGTCCCTTGTTGTCTAATTCTTCGCGCAACGTTTCCTGCCACTGGGCTACCACCGCCAACGTTCCGTGCGTCAACGGACTGCTAACGGGCAATTCTGAAGAAAATGTTATCATTTTTACTCGAAATTGAAGGGACGGTTTTACTGCGTTTTGGAGAACTCTTTTTTCAAGTTTTTTTAAATACAATTTTGTAAATTTTAACGAGAAAACACCGAAAATGAAAATCTTATTGCGCGGAATTCATTGGTTAAAAAGTTATACGCCTGTAAAGTTGAACACTTTTAAGCCTTTTTAACAGGTTAAGGCGCCGCCATATTAATATATTTGCTAGGTGATACACATAAAATGGGCTAAATACTTCCGAACAGATCCGTTAAATGGCAGCACAAACTCATACATAATAATAACACATTTACTAAATCAAAATGCGAAACATTGTACCATGGCCGGCCTTCTCCGCTCCCACGACGATCTAACCCCAAACCATCTTGGACTGTACTTTCTTTTTGAAATCCTGTGTGTGATTCTGTATATTTTAATTACTGGACACCGAAAACGACCGATTCCATGTTTATTGTTATAAATTTTCATTTCGCACCGATGAGTACGACATTTTTTAAATTTTCGCAACAATCCACAATCTTGAGCCCCAGTAATTGCTTCTTCTTTACTAGTTGGCATGTCTCTAAAGTTAAAATTTCTAATACTTGAACTAGCCATTTCAAAATCAACAATAAACTTATTAATAATTAATTTGTGAAAAACACTTGAAATTGCTTATGTTTACAAAGTATGTGTAACCACTGATTTGCCATCTAGCGCATACGCTCAGTACTATTTAGCCGATCCCGCAAATATACCATGCTATCTAACACATGCGCTGAACACTCACGATCTATCCAGCGCATGCGCCGAACAGACCTACCTACCTCTACCACTCAACGAATATCCAATATGACGACGCTCTAACCTCTAACCTGTCAAAAACGCTTAAAACTGCTCATCTTTACACGCGTATAACTTATAAACCAGTGAATTCCTAACAACCATACACACATTTTCGGAATGATATCTACAGGATCACATAAAAAAAGTTCAAAAATGTTAAGAACACGGAGTTCTCCAAAACGCAGTCGAGCCGAACGGAGAGTTTTGGTAATCTCCCTCTATAACTGCAACTACCTTGCATCTCTATGCCAGCGACGTTTAAGAAGTCTTGAAGTTGCCTTTGCAGTATCTTCACTATAGCTAATCGCATAACGCACCAACTGTGCGAGTTCGGATTCGAGTGTTCCGTATTGTCCTTTGGTTTGATCTTTGGTTTCGAATTGGTGTCGAACACGTCTTCTTCGTCCTCGGACGAATCCAAATCCGACACGGCTGAGTCGGACGAATCGTAATCTATTTCGTCCGCGTATTCGCTATCTATTTGCGGCTAACTCCGTGGAAACACAACGACGAAACAAGTCAACGTACGAGTAGAGGATAGAAGAGCATGCGATACGATAATATCGTGAATCAAGAGTACACTTGTTCAAATAAGATAGAATAGTTTACCTTCATTAAAAAGTATGAAACCATGCTCATTTGAGGCGGTACAAACTGTTCTCTGTAAGTAGGCTTGTCCTCTTTCATGTTTGGTTGCTGGCCGGTAAATTGACCCAACAGTTTCATATTCAACTTCACCCGCTGCTTCGTCAACGACGTCATGGTATTCCATACAGCTCCCGCGGTGCTTTGCGCTTCGGTCGAGATACCATCGCTGGATTTCTCCACCGTTCCTGTTCCCGTTCCCGCTCCACAAGCCTGACCAGTTCGAACAAGTACGAAATATTAAATTTCCGCATAAAACTGAATGCATGAAGCGAACACGGTAATTGGTCGAATCACGGAAAATGGAAAACGTGGAAACCACGATATCGAAATTTTATGTATACATACATCGTGTGGGTATTAAGGAATTACTTGTGTTACTCTGCGTACAAAAATACTAATTCTAATGAGCAATGAACAAAGTTCGTGTCCATGTCCATGATAACATTTAACTTTTCTGGAAACACCTTTCGATATGACAAACAATTTTGAAAGTATTTCAGTTTGAGACAGCTCATCTCGTATACAGACTGTATACATTATACATATGTACCAGTGATAGGAATACTGGCGCTTTTCACGCGCATGCGCGAGTTTCGGCAGCACCGAAGCTACGTCCGAAGATTGTGGGGTACTATTGGGGCGAAAGTAGTGGGGGACCATTATTAGCGGGAACGTCTAGCGGAGTCCGTTACGACACAAGGCGCGAAAGAAGAGCGGGCTGCGAGAATTTCAGGTAAGTTAATATTTAATTATGTAATGACTGCTAATATTGGAAAAGAAGCAACAGAGAGGTGTCAATTCGGTGAACTGAACAAAATCAAATCATAATAAATTTTGCGAAATTAGCGGAGTGACCGAGGTACCCGATTTTCGTACTAGACTGAGACTAAAATCACCGCGCATGCGTGTGAAAAGCGCCAGTATTCCCATCACTGATATGTACCCGTCCATCAGGAGATGGCAGTGAGAAACATGTAGGTACCACGTGATCTCCCTTCTACACGCTACCCGTATACTGCTATTGGCCGAATCGCGCGACAAAGATGGAAACGCGCATATAGTGTGACTGGAACAGGTAGATGTGGTGACGCTGAGCGCCTATGTCGACCGTTCCCGCCAGAACGTAAGCGTAAGAGTAGGGTCCACAGCCTGGCGTCTAGAGTGGGGTCTCTCCTGCACCCCGCTGTCGAAAATCACTGCCATCTCCTGATGGACGGACGGTACATACATAATATTTTTACCTGACTGGTTGTGCTCGCGACTCGCAGTAATTTCTTGACACCGCCTCCAAAGAGACAAGACCAAGTGCTGTTGTCAAAACATTGTCCTACGAGCCTGAAAAGAATGTGGCTGTCGCAACTCCATAGAGCGTAAACGAACAAGCTCATGTATGTTGCCACAAAAGCTTCGCAGAGAAGAATATTCAGCTTCGGCGTATCCTCGTCTTTCTCGCGGGCCAGTAAGGAACGCAAGTTTGTCACGCCAGGCCACTTGGAGGGTGTCGTGTTGATGCACACGCCATCGTCCGTCGAGTATCGTCGATGCTGCCGATTCGAGGCAACCAAGTGCCCACCGGAAAATGCTTCGACTTCGGCGACAGCTGGGAAACTGTACGACGACGGTCAATTTCGAATTAACTATAGTTCTGTGAAACCTACCTATCCGGTTGTTGATGTTTCATGACGAACGTATCGGAATCGCAGAGCGACTGATAGATACAAGCGCTTAAAGCAACTGCTAAATCCCTCATTATAAATACTTCGCTGTAGTGCGTATTTCTCGTCGGCATCGGCGGTTTTCGTAATTCCACCAACGTTTGCAGCATGTCGTGCGCGAGCGACTAAAATAAAGAAGACAAAATCAATCGTGTTTGCCCGTAAAACACGGGACACTTTCAAATGTTTTTAAACGCTTTTAAACGCGATCGGTACATACCTGCAAATGTCGGACCGGATCTGCTACAACAGTTTTGTTGCAAGCCACGCTGGCGCTCAGCAGAGGCAGCGTTGTGGGGAACGGTAGAGGGCTGAGCAGTTGTTGTTGCGTTTTTTCTTGTTGCAGTTCTTGCAGTAAAAGGACGAGTTCCATTCTTACCGACGCCAAACCTCCACCCGATGCTCCATGTAAAGAACAATAGGAGAGCAACGTCCGCAGAAGAGTTTCGTTCGCTGAAACCGACGTCCAAGCAGAATGTTATGTAAATATATACATGTGTAGTACATCTATTAGGTAAATATTGTGGACATATATGTATATATACAACGCTATAGATGACGTATAAGGTACACACCTTTCAACCACTTCTTTCTCCGCACGGCTCTCTGTACTTTAGCCTCGAAATCTAATTTGTCGGCGACCAATATCTCGTGCAACGTCGGCTGTTCGCCAGGTCTGCTGTGCGATTGTATGTCATCCACCATACTTCCTCCCTCGTCTACGAGCAAGAGAAACGATCGCTACGATCAGTCTCGAACCGTACGACAGTTACAGCGTATCGTACCGAGTACTGTACTCGAGACTAGAAACCATACTAGAATAAGTACTCACATTCGGAGACATTATACGCGTCTCCGTCCGAGCTGATGCTGTAACTACAAAGCTGCCTAAGGGCGTCAACTTCTCGTTCGAGCCACACGTACAGTTGATATCGAAGTTGTCCTCCATCCACTTCGAAACCCGTTGCCAACGTTGACAATTCTTCCATCAGAATTTTCAGACACGCGACAAATTTCAATTGCTGAGCCATAATATCTAATTGACCCGACGTTTTTCCATTTTTCTCTGCGAACAACACAGGGTCGATTATTAGCGCTTTCGCGACACAACGATAGCAGCTTGTTTATCCTCGCAAGTTTTCGCTCACCTTCTTTTTCCGGCAGTCTGCTGTCGTCGGCATCCTTCCCGTCTAGTTTCATGCTCAAGGGGGGACTGTCGCCATCGTTGGTTTCAGCCGCGTCGTCCTCCCAGTTCAACACCAATTCGTCTTCGGTTTTAATGATGGGCTCGGACCAGTCGAAAAGACCTAAAATTGGGTTGCTTCAGCGTTTGATCGTTCATCCGTCTGAACGGCTGAACTATACTTTAGAGGACCAAAAATTTTCTAGTTTTCTGTATGTGATGCTACACATTTTGACGAGAAAATGGTAAGTTTTAGTACACAAAATTCAAGTTTTGGTTACAGGAGTTCACTCGTTGAAAAGTTGTACACGTGTAAATGTGAACAATTTTAAGCGGTTTTGACAGGTTAGAGCGTCGCCATATTGAATATTCGTTGGATGGTAGAGCGCATGCGCTGGATAGATGGTGGATGTTCAACGCATCGGCTAAGTAGTACTGAGCGGTATAGTCCAAGTTGGCTTGGGATTAGTTAAAAGTGTTCAACTTTACACGCGTATAACTTCTGAACCATTGAACTCCTGGCAATAAGACTTTCATTTTCGGCGTTTTCTCATCAAAATCTATAGGGCTGAATAAAAAAAAGTTTTAAAAAATTGGTCCTCCAAAGTACAATTTAACCGTCCTAACAAATAAATACGTACCTTCGTTATTGTTGGTCTTCTTAGGTTGATGGTCCCAGCTAATGATACCCGTATCTATTTGAGAATCTTGCTTTCGGGACTTGCTCGGGCTGTTCAATAGACCTTTGAAACAAAGTAAACGAGCGATGAAGTTCAGCGAACGATACGAGTAGTACCGAGTAGTAGCGAATAGTAGCGAATAGTAGCGAATACTAGAAAGGCGGTGCAAGTAGAAGAACCGCGTAACGATGCAACAATCTACTTACTAGGTGAATCTTCGCAATTGGTGTCCATTACTTTGCTGGGTAACTTGGACAAGACTTCGAGTGCGAGAGCGGGACAACCGGCTTTGAAATGTGCGTGGGCCGTTGTAAAGTACAGTTGCCTTTCCAACGGGGTAATACTGTCTTCCAGGGTTAATTGCTTGTCAGGCTGGGTTTTGGTGTCCGCGCCGTAACTAAATCCGGATATCACCACCGAATGTCCTTTTTTCTTGTCTTGTGCGGTGGATGCAATGTATTGTCTGATCAGCAACGGGTGCGTTCGAAGGTAGACGTAAAAGTTGAAAACATTTGGATTCGCTGAAACGATCGGAGAAAGTTCAACTAGAGCTAGAGTACCACGATATTGAATCAGGATATAAAAAATATGTTCGAGTAATTTTCTCCTCGTACCTGTCGCGCCTTCGGGTTTATCGGATTCGTCGTTGTATTGCGGATGCAAGGTTCCGACGTTCGTCAAGAGCAACGTGTTCAACGATCCTGTGTAATCCTTGAGGATCCACAGCGCCATGCTACGCAGGAACGGATCCGGATGAGCTTTGTTCATGTCTTGATTTTGTCCGTCCTTGTCGCAACCTAAAATCTCTTCGTAGAGCAATCTTCTCATATTCGGAGAAGTGGTGCCGTCCTCGTAGAGCCGAGCAATGACCATGGCAAGCTGAATATCGTTCAATTTGTTCAAACAAACGTCGATAGCGTCCTTCAGCGCGCCCGCTAAAAGGAAAAAGGCTGCGGCATGTTCGAATCTCTGTTTACCGAGCAAAGCGAACGCGTTCTTCAAGGCTGCCTTCCTCCAACGATCCTCCGCGAAATTGTTCGAGAAGAAGCCTGTCATTCTATCGTCTCTCTTATTTCGGAAAAGTCCCCATAGCAGACTCTTCTTTTTCATGGCGAGGTAATAGAGCGCGGCATCGAGAGGGTCTTGTTTCTCCTGGTAAGCCGCCTTCGCGATCTTCTCGACGGACCGTTTCAACACGGTGTTGCTCATGATCCACCAGCCTACGCCGAGCTCCTTCAACACGCTCCATTTTGGCTGGCTTTTCGCGTAAGAAGGTATCAAGCCGAGCAGTTCCTCCTCGGACTCGGAATGAAACGCCCAAACAAGGTTGTTCGAGGATATTCCTTGTTTCTGGAACTGCGCCCTTTGAGCGAGAGGAAGGCAACGAATTAGGTAATTGTAATGTTTCATGGCCAATAAGAATCTGAGGCCGCAATCGTCCAACGAGTCCATCGAGACGGTTGTCCCGTCGGGAATGCCGGTCAAGTTTTCCTTCGCGATCGCATTCTTTGCGGCGTCTATCGCGAATCGTTCCGCGAAATCGACGTTGCAGGTCGACACTGTGTCGGCCAGAGCGAGCAGATGCATCTGATCGAGACTCGAGAGCCCGGGCAAATGGGTGTGCGTCAACAACCGCGAGAGCAATCTGCCTTGTCTCGGCCCGAAGTGAGATATACCTTGCCGCTCCGGGACCGAGGAACGTCTGTCTTTCTGCCGCGAGCAGTCGAAATCTTCCTCCAGCATGTCGTCCAACGACTCGTCTTCGTCCAAGTTGTTATCGAACAGCTCGTTGTAATTGTCTTGCTTATCCTCCGTTTTGTGGGAATGCATCAGATTGGTCTCTTTGTCCGCGATCAACAACGTCCACAGAGGCAGCGGCGATATCGAGGTTATCTCCGCGTAATCCAACATCAGCTCTTCCGGAATCTGCGTGGTCGAGCCTCTCGACTCCAGAGGAGACGTGGTGCCCACGTAACTGACCGACATGGTCCTCGATCGGGACCATCCGCCGCCTCCACCACCACCACCTCCGCCGCCACCGCCGCCGCCGCCGCCACCACCGCCACCACCTCCGCCTCGCTGTCTCAGACTCTCGTCGTCCGCCCGCAACGGACAAGAACTTCCTATGCATCTGACCAGATGCGCCAATATAGCTTTCACCCATCGAATTTTCCCAGAATTCAGCAATTCCATCAACTGTTTCGGATGATACTGCGGCAGCACCGGGCAAGCGATTCGCGATGCCTCGAACAGACCGTAGTCCGGCATATAATCAAAGTTCAAATTCTCATTTTGTATTCCCCGTTTCTTCTTCGCGTCGAGCATCGTCAAGTTGATGCTGCTGACGCGAGAAAGATGTGGCATCGACGATACGTTCGCCAGTCGTCTCTGCGACGTTTCGTGCGCCAACGTTCGCAGATCTTCGTCCCGTAGATTTCGGCTCGCTTGAAACTCGTCCGATTCTTGGTGCTGCAAATTCGAGTGGAAGCACTCGTTCTTCGGATTCGGTTTCCATTGCGAGTAAACGTGCATCTCGGAGTCCATGCCGACAACCAAAATCCCGTCCCTCACCCAAGATATTTGCATAGGCAACGGCGGTAGACCATCCGCCGTCGTCAGCTCGATCTTTCGTAGTTTCATCCACCGGATCTCGTCGACGAATTGAGGTTGCGCCAACGACGACGCCTTCCTCAATATCGGTCGGTTGTTGCTCTGTGACTCTTTCATCGCTTTCATGTTGGCTTGGGCGAGATCCGAGCAGACCGGTGTAAACAGCATAATCTTCGAGCCTACAGCGACCGTCAAGATGTGCGAACCATCCTCCTTCGATACCCAGTCCAACTGTACCAAATGCTTCTGCGTGAGCGGGCAGGTGTTGCCGTTCTCTATGATTGACTTCCGCAGAGACTGAAGAGTGCTGAACGAAGGAACCGCTAGCAAACCTTTCGGAATCGTGACAATGGGGCTGTTATTTACTTGTTGATTTACCTTTTTTATTTTATTTGTTTTCGTTCTATACAGGGTGAGTCACCTAACGTTTGCACCTCAAATATCTTTGTTGTTTCTAAAGATACGTAAAATATGGTAAGGACAGAGTTGAATGGTATAATGGGGCTGACACGATGCAAAAAAAAAAAAATGTTTTTATGTTATTTTTTTAGAGATATCAAGGTCACCTTGACTTTTTTAAATGGAACCAACCTTTTTTAAACACCTACAATGATGACCCTTTCATTACGAATTCAGTGACTATAATTACTCAAGGTCATTCAAGGTCGCGGACAGAGATAACGTATGAGATTTAACATCGATACATGCCTGTAAACGGGCTTTGAAGAAATGTTGAACTCTGTCCGTGACCTTGAATGACCTTTAGTAATTGTAGTCACTGAATTCGTAATGAAAGGGACTATCATTGTACGTGTTTAAAAAAGGGTGGTTCCATTTAAAAAATGAAGGTGACCTTGAAAATCTCTAAAAAAATGACAAAAACAAAAATTTTCTTGCTATCGTGTGAGCCCCACTGAACCATTCAACTTTGTCCTTCAGACATTTGACGTATCTTTAAAGACAACAAAGATATTTGAGATGGCAATAGTTAGTGCCTCACCCTACAATTATAGTCCCTTTCATTACGAATTCAGTGACTATAATTACTCAAGGTCATTCAAGGTCACGGACAGAGGTCAACATTCTTTCAAACCCCGATTACAGGCATGTATCGATGTTAAATCTTGTACGTTATCTCTGTCCGCGACCTTGAATGACCTTGAGTAATTACATCACTGAATTTGTAATGAAAGGGACTATCATTGTACGTGCTTAAAAAAGGGTCGTTCCACATTAAAAAATGAAGGTGACCTTGAAAATCTCTAAAAAAAATGACAAAAACAAAAATTTGAATGACCTTGAATAACCTTGAGTAATTACATCACTGAATTTGTAATGAAAGGGACTATCATTGTACGTGCTTAAAAAAGGGTCGTTCCACTTTAAAAAATGAAGGTGACCTTGAAAATCTCTAAAAAAATGACAAAAACAAAAATTTTCTTGGTATCGTGTGAGCCCCACTGAACCATTCAACTTGGTCCTTCAGACATTTGACATATCTTTAAAGACAACAAAGATATTTGAGGTGCAAACGTTAGGTGACCCACCCTGTATACTTTAATCACGTGCTTGAATCTATAGAGTGTATAGAACGTACAGAGAGGAACACAACCGTACCAGCGACCACGGATTTCTGGTATAAATTATTCTTTATCATTATCTACATCTACAGAAACCAATTAATCCGTTGGTCGATTATCCCTGTTGTGTTGTGTTCTTTGCTGTATTTTACGGACAGTCGTTCTTTCTAGTTACCTGCATTCGATTTCGTGGTTTCGCCATTGTCGCCGTTCCTCGGCGATCGTACGTCTTCGTGGCTCAGCGTTTGCAACACTTGAGTGAGCCTCTGTTTCTTTTGTAGAAATCTGCTGTCGTAAAGGTAACTCAGGTCCAAATGCTGATCCACAGCGATTCTCGGCAAATGTATGTTCTTCAAGTGTATCGTGTCCTCTAGGATCCACTCGCTACCACCGGTGCTTTCGCACTCGTAAATAGCAACGCACAGGTTCACGTAACGCGAGTCGGGGTCGCTTTTTGTCGGTCGCGTAAACGACTTGCCGTACTTGTACGCGCACGCGATCCGTCCGCTGTACGCGGCGCTTATGTTCAACGGTTGTCCTGAAACGAAGTTGACGTGAAGTTGTCTAAACGGGTCGCAGTTCTCTTCAGCTCTTGTCCTACTCCACAACATATGTACTCCACCCAACCCACGATAACGTACCTGTAATGTCGATCGTCGATTCCTGATCCTTCCGCAACATTTCCCACTCGCACCATTCGTAACAGAGCTTCTCGTCCGACGGATTCTTTGTCACTTTACATTTCCAGAAGCGTATTGTGCTGTCGCTGCACGCTGTGACTATAATGTACGGTGCGAAGCAGGCAGGATAAATGGAAGAGCTGCTCAAATGGCCAGCTGCTGGCGCCGCGTGTACCACCTGCGAGTACAATTGGAAAACATAGTATGTAGTGTAAAGCCTTCTTTACGAATCTTGTTTACAGAAAACAACATTTTGATTGTGTATACCAACCTCAACACCGTCCGGCAACGGTAATTCTTGAGTACAAGCTTTCGTGGTTGTGATACGAACGTGACTATTTTGTGGTCGTCTGTGGAAAAACGTATCGAATTCACCTTGACTATCGCGACGTGTTTGGCTCGGTCTGCGAGATCGTTTACCCTCCGAGTAATAATATCGGCCGGGCGTACCTCCCTCATCTTCTTCGTCTTGCACCAAATGAGAATCCGGAACGTACATCATAGATCCCGACAGCCCTGTGGAATCAAGGGATACACCTACGTAAATATTAATGGACGGAGAAGGAAACTCTTCTGCTACATTCTACATTTTGCATGCTCGCGTGCACATTGTCGAATCTATTACCGGTGGTTTCCGGCTGAGAGGCTATAACCAGCCGCCACATGTGCACCGTTGTACCGTTTTGTGTTCTTTCTAAAACTACTATGTAGAACGGTTCTTCAAAGACTGCGGACTGCTGTAAATCTACCATCGCGTCCAAGGTAGACTCCATTAAACCTAAATCGTTCACAGACGTATTTACACCAGACTGTTTGTCGTCGTTTCTATCCCCTGTGATCAACTGTTCTTGAAATACGTGCAGGAACTGTGTGTTTTGCCAGTCCTATGTTCCACATTGAGAAAACAGATTTTCGTTAAATGGCAGTCAAACCGGCGATTCATCGGTTCGTCGATTTCCGTTAGTACTCACGTGCGTTGCGTCGGCGATAGCATCCAACTTGATCACGCAACCGGGTCTCGCTGTTGATTGTTGCGACACTATCTCTATCCTACAGTGAATGGACTGCCTGACACCATCGTCGGACGACATGTCCGTAGAGAGGCTCGACATCGAATCCTGTTGCACGGAAAACGATAAATCAACGTACAGAAGCGCTCGAGAAAGATTTCATTCGGATTCATCTTGACGATCGAACATTTCCGTTTACCATCATTCTGCTTCGTCTTTCGCTGCTCGACACTTCTGCTAGGAGCGTTCTCGCATCGATAACGGCTTGATAAACTCTCAAACTTTCCCCATCGCTGGCAACGAAACACGCGCTCGGAGAATTCGACAAATTGCCCAAGGTGGTGCTCGGCAATAATGTTGGGATCCACGCCACGTTGCTGAACGCCGAGATCTCCGGAGAATTGATACGCGCCAATTCCGAAACTCCGCCGCTCTTCGACAAAGGGCCAACCGTATCCACTCGCCAAAGTATCAATTCGCTGCAAAATCCCTGAAATAAATAGCAGCTAAGATGTAATGGAATATGTACGATATTTTCTAGATATATTTGTTATAATTAATTTTAGCTCGGTAAAAATTTCTTCTCACAGTGGAGGACACATCTTTTTGGGATGACTTGGCGAAACCCATCCTGTTATTCGAGTTTTCACCCGAATCGTTGTCCCGGCATTGAGACCCGGAACATTCCGGCATATTATGATGCGACGTAGTCACAAGCAACGGCAACACCGGATGACACGTGATATCGTTCACTCGAAAACGATGTCCCGACGCCCTCGACGCATGTCCAATGCTTAATACCTGCCGTCGAAGCAAAGTTGCTCGTAGTTTTCTTATAATAGATGGAGTATGTATATATACAGGGTGTCCCACATAAATGGGAACAACTAAATATCTGTCGTATTTACAGTCCTATCAGAAAACTTCAGAGGACAAAGTGACACTATTGCAGGGGGCAAATATAATGGTGGCGTTTGGAGCGACTAGAATATGATTATTCTTGCTCAAGGTCATTTCAAGGTCAAAAAGGTGGTATCCACTAAATTCAGTTTTTTATTGTCTATCATGCTATCGTAAAAAAATATACTATTCCATTTAAAAAAAAACCGGTGACCTTGAAATTTCATTAAAAAAACACGACATAAAAAATTTTTTTCTTTACCATTACATTTGCCCCCTGCAATAGTGTCACTTTGTCCACTGAAGTTTTCTGATAGGACTGTAAATACGACAGATATTTAGGTGTTCCCATTTATGTGGGACACCCTGTATATCTAGAATGTTATATCAAGCCAAACGTGCAATCGAAAATGTTTGCAACACGGTTTATCGAGCAACCAAAACTGTTGCGATAAATACCTGGGAGAATTTCGTTCTATCGGCAAACGTTAGTTGCCACAAATTCAATGTACCGTTCGAATGTTTCGACACCATGGAGACGATCGGGCTAGGATGCGTTAATAAATCATTGACCGTCTCTTGACCCGTTTTACGAGTCTCCAGCTGTCCTTCTTTTTCTTTTCCCGAAGCATTCTGACCAGCCCGCGTGTCGATATTATTTTCAATATTTTTTAACAGTTCTTGACCCGCTTTCGACGTTAGCGTCGACTGTTCTTCGTCTTGTTCGATCAGACTGGGTAACGGTGTAGCGATTTCAACACCTGCGTCGATACAACATTCGATCTTGTGAATTGAACGAAATCTCCGAATTCGAAAACGGCGATCTTTGAAAACGCCAATGATATCGCTCACCGTCGTTGGACGTCTTCGTCGACGACTTTGCTACTTCACGAATATTTAACAGAGGACCACCGGTGTTGTGAGAGTACATGGATACATTGTGACTCATTGTTGAAGCATCGCCGAGCGGAAACGCGTTAGGTATTCGCGTAGAGAATGATATTTGCGCTTGTCGAAACGATCCTGGATGATATTCGTCCAACCATTCGATGTGCCAAATCAAAAAACTTCCATCGATAGGATGAATCGAGAAAAGTAGATCCGGATTATGGTGCCAATCCCGCAGTAACGTCTCTATCGTGGTGTCCAAAGAATCCGGAGCATGATTCATCGAAGACGTTATATCCGTTGCGATTGAGTTAATAGACGTGGTATTACTGGATACGAAAAACAAAAACTATCATAGTTACATGCGTGCACGTTCCCGTTTCTACTCTTCGACGTGACGATAGCGTACCTAAGACTTTGATGCGAATGCACGCTGTGCGGTAAACTGTGATGCGAGGAGGCCGTATGAGCCGTGTGATGTTCGTCGCTGCTATGCTCCTCTTGGCTCATCGACCGAACATTGCTCCCCGATTTTTGCGCGTGTTGCAATCGCACTCCTTTTTCTACGATAGACAAAGCGATAGGATCGAATCAAATCGAGTTAAGCTGGTGTCAGATTCGATATAGTAAAAAAGAAGAAGCTCACTCGAGGGACCTTCCTCTTCGTAATCATGCTCTGCGTGCTCCATATCCTGTTGATGCAGTCCTTCCTCTTTTTCTACCACTTTACGAGTCAGTTCTTGCAAAATACTTTCTGCCTGCATCGTGAAGTGCATTTCCTTGTTGTTCAACCAGTGCAGAATAAAATTCGGTTCTCTCTCTGGATCTCCGGTAATTAAACTTGGTACTAACGGTATGTCTACGACACGATAGGGTAAATGAAATAGATTGTGCGCACTTACATTCTCGAACAAAAGCCAGTACTAGCAATGTCTTACCAGTTTCCGCGTTGATACTAGCTGCCAAGTGGAAATGCATTCCTGGATAGTGACCAACCCCTTGATAATTATTGTGGAAGTCGTGCACGGAATACGTTGAGGGTAAAGTTGGTAAGGTTGGAGCCGTAACGTGTCCAGCCTGATGTTGTTGCTTTGCGTGTCGACGAATATGAAAACACGTTCTACACGAAATACGAAAAATGTAAATGAGCCAGGATGTTTGATTGTTATTATGATTTAGACTTATTGTTAGACAACAATTCGACAATTTACGTACTTCATGTGTTTCAGCCGCTGCATGAATCGGTGTTTGTGCATATTGTGATGTCGATGTTTACCATGATGACCATGCCTGTCAGAGCCTTCGAACTGACTCATATTAGCTAAACCTTCGACCTCTGGTGGAATCGTTTCAGCCCATACTCGGCAAATATTGTCTCTGCAGGATGTGACCAGCATGTTGGAAACGGATCCTCTGCAGGAAAAAAAATCAATTTCCAAAAGTAGCTAATTTCGTTCGCAAATATTCTTTGCTCCTATAATCTAGGTTAAGTTTACTGTACATACTTTGGCATGTATTTACTAGTCTTGCGCCAAGATAAGTGTGTGACTGCACGTGGATGAGCAACGTAGACGAAGCTGTAACTGTCATTGCCTGTAGACTGCGTATGATCCACGTTCCTCGTTGAAAATACTAAATCAGTTTAAATACCTACGTTACAATTCTCGTAACGTAATTCACGATCGACAACAATCGATAACAGTATATCTCATGCACATGATATCTGGTAGACATACATACAAGGCTCTTACATTGTTTGTTCTCAAACCAAATTTTAACTAATCTATCGTTAAATCCTGTTGTTGCGAATAACGTGCCATCCGGACTAAAACTCATCAGATGCACCGGCGTGGCTGTGCGACACTTCCAAACGCAATTCCAAGCCCCTGGTTCGTTTCCATTGGTCGAATCTCCGGGAGCAGGACTTTCCGCTTCTCCACCAATGGAAAATGTAACCGTGCCAGCTGTAAAGGGTAATACATTTTATGAAACGTCTTTCATTGTTTCCAATAAAGTATAATACAGATTTATGCAGGAAGAGGTTCTTCTTTCATCACTCTGAATACTAACGAGAATGTCCTTCTGTACAGGGACAATTATAAGATTTATTCGCGCAATATATGCAATAGAAATCAACATTGGGGAACATATGTTATTGCAGCTTCCATGAAATGAAATGAATGAAATAAAATGGAACAAAATGAAATTACATAATGAATTACAAGCGTACAAATATCAAAGGATCAAGCGAGTGTGCTTAGTAGATGCTGCGTCCAAGTATGCAGAGGCCAATCGATTTACTTTAGTTAGCAAGCAGAAAATCGCTTAATTCCAGTCGATTCAAAACGCAGCTTAAGATATTGGCAAAACTTGTAGTCGGTAAACGCATAATACCATATATTTGGATAACTACGCTCGCAATTGAAATTCAGAATGTTAGCTTTTCCATTTTCGTGCTCGTATCGAAAAGAAACTCACAGTCTGGAAGAACGTTCAGAGTATTTTCTTTTCGTCTGGACGCAATGGTTTCTCCTGTTTGCGACAAATTCGCCTTTGCCGCTGCACACAACGTTACTGTTTTGACTAACAACAAGGATGCTGTTACCTCGATCGAAAGAGGTGAAATAACGAACAATGCTGATTATTCTTACATCTAAGCTACACAAGATAAATAAGAAAAGCTTACATTGTTCTTCCTGAAAAGGTGTTATGTTTTGATGCCATAATTGTAAAAGTTCTCCTCCGGTTAGCAACCTTGTCCCTTCTAAATTCCAAGACAAAGAACCGATGTTCGATTCCGTTTGTAAACTTCCAGTTTGTACCCATCGATATTCCAATTGCTGCGGATTGATTAAACAAAAGAGAAACCAAAAAAATTAATATTAAAACAACAAAATACGTAAGAGTAAAGTACGAGTATAAAAGAATTGAGACAAACGTGAGAGCAAGTGCTATGAATCAATGGCGTTGGCTCGAAAATGCAAACTTGATTTTCGTAGGCTGCTGCTATTTTTCCTGTGTCGGTACTGCAATCCAAGCAGCTGATTCTTATGTAATTGTGTACAGCTCCAGGAATTATTTGAACCCGTTCAAAGTTACTGGCCAGAATCACGATATTGCACCCAGCTGCGTACGCCTGCATCAAACAATACGATTATGATATTGTGTAAGATTTATAAAGATAACGATAGGAAAGCATGATAGACGTCATTGATAATCGAGATGAAAGAAAACTATGTAACGAGCAACTATTTACTCGCTGGAACGACGACAATACAAAATATCACGTATATGTTTGAAAATTCATAATGTTGAGAAATGTTCTGTATCTGAATTAGTTGATCGTTACGGCAATAACATAAATAATATACTGTGAATAATAAAATTCATTGATAGGAGGAGAAACGTTCGTAAAGTAGAAATAATTTCGTATAAAGTGTAAATTCCACAGAATGTAAGAAGACTTACCGTAAAAGAAATCCCCTCGACGGAACCGACGGCGTAACACCGATCGCCCGCATTACAGGCCCCACTTAATATTTGATGACAATTCATATTTCTTTCGTAAAACTAGTTCATTCTTCTCAAACCTGATCCGTGAATCAAAAACGTTGCTCGCGACAGCGACGGTCAACGGTTTTTCACAGCTTTCTTCAGCTATAAAGACGTGACGTTGTTCGATCCGCGGCCATCTTTAAATGGATTCCCACGGTCCGACACATTGCTGCCAGAATCGTATCATGTCGTGTCGTCACTGATTACTGAAGTATGTGCTTGTAATATGTCCGTGTGTACGTATACATATGTATATCATTGATAGATAATATAGATATACAATCCTTTTATGTAGTTCTTCACCGACAATAAGAAAAACTATCTAAGTTGATTCTCTATTGTTCTTCAAAACTGTATATCGAGCATCAAGTATGTTCATAATGGTACATAATTGTTCGTAAGGTGTAAATATAGTAAATATAGATAAGTACTTGGGCGAGCCGTTTTAAGTTTCTAAAATCTTGTCTACTTTAAGCCAGACTCAAGCAACGTTTAATCCAAGATTAAATTTGTAGTTTCTCTGGTGTTTAATCGATATACAATGTATAATCACGGTTAACCAAAGTAGATAATCTAATCACCGATTGGACTAAACGGTTAATAGCTACTGCAATTCTCTTTATCGCGAATTAAATACATAATACAATAACAAAAATTGCTCCGTACCCAATACATATGTATATGTATATATGTGTATGTATAGGGTACGCAGCTATTTCTTTTGTTGCAATTTAAATATCGATCAAAAAGATAAACATGCATTTCAATTGAATTGACATTTTTAATCAGCGACCGATGTTTAAAATCGGTGATCGACGACTAAATTTCTCGATTGATCAAATCAATCGCGATTTTTGGTAATTAATTCTTTCGAAACAAATTCTGATCTAAATCGATTCATGCCCAAGCCTGTTTCGAATAATATAGTACTAATGCAAATGTATGATGTACAACATGACTATCGGTAATAAGTATTGTGTATTTCGTTTGATTTCAAATTGCTTATATAATTTCAGACATTTGTTAGTTTCGTACATATAGTCGAGTCGAAAATTAAGTTGACGCCCTACTAATAATCTCTTGTAAAATTGGACCAAACGCCTTGAATTTTTTCTTTAGATGATATATATAATATTTCAAAAAAACTCAAGTCGTTTGGTTAAATTTAAAAAAAGTTATTAGTTCTTAAAGAGTGTAAACTTAATTTTCAACTCGTTTGTATGTACGTACATATTTTTTTCCTTCGACGTACATACATAGAATCGATGTATACATGTATCGCGATTATTTGAATAATGAAAACTCTAAAATAGAACAGTGTTCATTCGGAGAGTTGACAAAGCATCGCAACTCCTCTCATGACCCAGTGTTCCGATGGTTTCGCGATAGGTAAAGTCATAGCGATCACGAAATTGGTCGAATGTCCCGTAGTTGACAAAACCCCGCGACGTTCGCTAGTTTTATATACTGGACAAAGATAGGTGTTTTCTTCTTTAATGTCATCTTTCTTCACGGGGATCAACCATATAAGGGGAACATTTTCGTAGAGCACTTTTGGGAAACTTTCGTCCAAAACCATTTGTTCCATGTTGAATCTCGCGCCGTCTAAAAACAGTCCGTACACGTAGACACCGTCTTCCGGGTGAGAGCGGACATCTTCGTGGTGGGTCGTCTTCAATACAATGAAATTAAAATGCAACAGGTCTATGGGTATTTGATGTTTTCTCGCGTAATTTTGTCGACTCCCGGTGAGAAATGCTTGGGTAAAATAAAATCCGGAAATCCAGTAAGTCCTCGGTGGTCCGTCCTCGTACCACTTCTGCGGATCGATTTCATATTATACATACACATATACCTATATTATACTTACATACATATATAGTGCGTATACTGTAGAAGTAGAAATTGAGTATAATAATATTGGAACGAGCCTATCAAAATTAGGTCGATAATAAAAATGAAAAGGAATTTGTCCGTTTATCCTTCTTCTTTTCTATTTTCTTACATATAAAAATTTCAAGCGACGCAACAAATCCTGTATATAACTGCCAAGCGGTTTCAAAGACGGATAAGAGTGTTGTTTCCATAGTGCAGGTATCTTACTGGTTAGTATCGCGTCGTAAATATCCTCGAGTTCGAGAGACATCGTGATAAAGCCTGAGGATATAATAAAATCGTAAATACCTACATATCGTTAGAACACCGGTATCCGATGTCAAAATTATTGTATGTATACAGGGTGGGCCACTATAAACAGGTCACCTGAATAACTCGCTTGCTTTTGAAGATAGAAGAAAATGCATCAGACAAAACTTACTTGATATCGAGGCGCTCGTAATCTGATGTTATTAATTTTTTTACAGATGGAGACGTCAAGGACATATGAAGGTCAACTGTATTTTTTAAATGGAACGGAATTGTTTTTTATTTACATTCTGATAGTGTGTTTCAAGACGAATACGATGACCTATTATGAAGGTCATTCAAGGTCACGTAAGGTCAATTGCAATAGAAAATAAAGTGTCTCAAAGCACTCTTCGAACACTACGACGATTTACATCTAACATGTTATTTATGTATTCACTGCTACTTCAAGTATTCAAAATGACGGAGACATGGAGACATAATCTAAAACGTTGCAATACTGATGATACTGCCTGACAAATTTCAGTTGTATCTATTACAGAGCCAACTCTTTTTATATGTTCTTGCATATAAACTGTGGTTGTTGGATGCCATTAATTTTTTTATATGTGGAGACGTCAAGGAGATATGAAGGTCAGCTCTATTTTTTTAAATGAAACGGAATTGTTTTTTATTTACATTCTGATAGTGTGTTTCAAGACGAATACGATGACCTGTTATGAAGGTCATTCAAGGTCACGCAAGGTCACGCAAGGTGACTCCAAGACTCCGTCTTGTTGGAACCACATGGACTGTCGCATGTCCAGTGAAATGTCCTCTAACAATTCTGGCAAAACGTCTTTTAAGATTCTCTCGCATTTATGACTATTTAGCGCGCCATCAATGAAATATGGACCAATTTCAAGTTCAAGGTCGTCATTTTGAACACTTGAAGTAGCAGTGAATACGTAAATAACATGTTACATGTAAATCGTCGTAGTGTTCGAAGAGTGCTTTGAGATAATTTATTTTCTATTGCAGTTGACCTTGCGTGACCTTGAATGACCTTCATAATGGGTCATTGTATTCTTCTTGAAACACACTATCAGAATGTAAATATAAAACAATTCCGTTGCATTTAAAAAGACAGAGCTGACCTTCATATCTCCTTGACGTCTCCATCTATAAAAAAATTAATGACATCAGATTACGAGCGCCTCGATATCAAGTAAGTTTTGTCTGATGCATTTTCTCGATATCAAGTAAGTTTTGTCTGATGCATTTTCTCGATATCAAGTAAGTTTTGTCTGATGCATTTTCTTCTATCTTCAAAAGCAAGCGAGTTATTCAGGCGACCTGTTTATAGTGCCCCACCCTGTATATTGTTAATATACGATCGAAACCTTTGACGGCCCTTTGAATATTCTCCAAACTAATTTTCACGCAGCGAAGAAGCTTGTTGAATCTGCCCATCTCCTGGACCAATACTGTATTCATGCTTTGCGCGTAAGACGTTGGATATTTTTTTAACGCTAGCTCGAGATTGAAGTCGGCTGGTAGCCGTTCCAAAATATCGCTCGCGATGCCACGTACTATCTCATCGTTTGCGGTTTGTCCGGTACCCGATTTTTCTGTTTCCTGTTACAAGCAAATACAAATTCCTGGTACATCATAATCGTTAAGTTCGACTTTGCATTTCTGTGCCATTATAAGTATGTACACACGCGTCTGTTATCGTATAATGATAATGTATAATATACACGAAATATGTATGTTCATATACAGCATATACATATGTAGGCACTGGTACATAGTACATATGCAGGTAGATAACCTAACCTTTTCAGATTCCCATCGATCCTATTATGTGTCCGGCGTATGTGCAACACAACATTTTGAAAAGTTAAACGTTCGACAGTAAGAAGAAGAAACGGTAAGCACAAATCAATTATATTATTTATTATTTTAACGGTCCGGCGCGTCGGTGTTCGAATAAAAATTAAAACGCGTCGGAAGATGAATTCGTCGATTAATTTGTGCTTACTACCATGTATAGAGAAATCGGGTTACATGTTAAATACACGAGGTATACATACCACACGATCCTGTAGCATGGACAGAGATGCCGTAAGAATCAAGTAGAAAACATAACGAATACAGCGAGATGAAAATGCAATATAAAAACATTGAGAAAAATACCTGAGTAAGTAGCAGCGACGAGAACAGAATAGTCGTTTCTTGTTCGTCTTTGATAATGTCAGCATTTTCGTTCATACCAAAGACACTCGGTGCAACGATCAGAGGCAAAGTCTTTGTATATTCGACGAATGCTTCGTGTTCTCGAACGGTTGGACAGTAATATATATTCGAGGCGTCATCGAAGTAGTAAATACCTTGGGTGAGTAGTTCTCTAAAACGCCATTAAACCGATTACAGAAAAGCACAAAATACACACAGAGAGTGAGAGCGGTGGGTGGGGGGGGGGGGGTGAATGGAGAGGGGGTAGAGGTGTTGGTAGAGAAAGAGGAAGTAGAGCAGGGCCCGCTCTAGGCGCGCCAAAATTTAGGGGCTCCATTTTGGCTTTATTTAAAAAATATACAGGGTGAGTCACCTAACGTTTGTACCTCACATATCTTTGTTGTTTCTAAAGATACGTAAAATATGGTAAGGACAAAGTTGAATGGTGCAATGGGCCTGACATGATGCCAAAAAAAATTTTGTTTCTGTCATTTTTTTAGAGATATCAAGGTCACCTTGACTTTTTTAAATGGAACCACCCTTTTTTAAACACCTACAATGATAGTCCCTTTCATTACGAATGCAGTGACTATAATTACTCAAGGTCATTCTAGGTCACGGATAGAATTCAACATTCCTTCAAAGGCCGTTTACAGGCATGTATCGATGCTAAATCTTATACGTTATCTCTATCCGCGACCTTGAATGACCTTGAGTAATTATAGTCACTGAATTCGTAATAAAAGGAACTATCATTGTAGGTGTTTAACACGTTGACTGCCAGGCGCATTTTCCATGGTTTGCCCAAGGCGCCAAGGTGAATTTTTCATTATGCGATGCATATTATGTTGAAATATTATTTGCAGCAAATAAAGTGAGTTATAAAATCATGCTTGAAGCATTTTTCGTGCATTAATTTCTTCAAACCATTATAGTAACAATGGTATTATTGAAAAATTTATCAGTATCCATATTTACTCTAATTATGTACTTTTATTATTTGCTGCGTCGCCGGTCACCGGTGGCCCCCACGGCGCTGTAGCCAAGTCAAGTGCCGGTCACCGGTGACCCCCATGGGAGACAACGTGTTAAAAAAAGGGTGGTACCATTTAAAAAAGTCAAGGTGACCTTGATATCTCTAAAAACATGACATAAAAAAAGAATTTTTTTTGGCACCGTGTCAGCCCCATTGTACCATTCAACTTTGTCCTTACCATATTTTACGCATCTATAAAAACAACAAAGATATTTGAGGTGAAAACGTTAGGTGACACCCCGTATATATTCTTAAGGAGCGGCATTTGTCTTTTTGTCCGGGGCGACGTAACCGCTAGAGCGGGCGCTGAGTAGAGAAAGAGCTCACTTGCAATAAAATTTGGATAGAATAGTGTTGAGAGTTCTACGATCCCACTCGTCGGTCACTCTGCCGCCATAATTGCATTCACCGGTTAAATATTTGATCGCGTCGAATCGAACGTCTTCGAATTGGTTCAGAAACAGATGCAATTGTAACACGCTGATCCGTAGGTCGGTCTCGTTGAATTCGTACATAATGTTCCAACCGATGGGGCCAAATTTACGTCTTTCCTGTACAATCGCGTGGAAGAAGCACAGCGAGAAGAGAAGCTTTTTAAAGTATTCGGGCTGAGAGCAAGATTCGAAAAAGTCGGGATCGCTGAGCGGATCGTTTGTATAAGATCTGAGGATGTTGGCTCGAAGCCCTTTCGGCGGTTCGTTCGTCATCTTGACGCTGTTTTCTAAGACGGAGGAAGGAAAATGCTCGGAAGGATAACTAGTCAGCCACAGTCGAAATTCGGAGTGAATCGTATCGGGCATCAAACCCTCGCAAATTTTCTCCAATGTAGACATCCAGCTGACCGCCAGATGACAATTTTGAAGGACCACCCAATTACCGACCATCACGGCTTGCTGAATCGTCTCTTCGGCAACCGGACCTTGACCTGCCGAACAAAACAGAACCAAACATGTGGTTTTAACCTCTTAACCTACAACTACAGTATTACAGTATTTCACCGGTAATTGTCCCAAAAGTCTCCGACAGAATTGTCCCTGAGATATCCCCACTAGTGCGGGGTGTACCCCCTTGAGGGGCCGTGAAGCTCGAGAGGCCTCGGTCGCCGAGAAATATGACACCATGCGGCTCTTCTTTATTATTCGTTCTTTTTTTATGGGACTTCGATGACCATATTTGTGGCATTTTTCTAATAAAAATGATACCAAATATGATATAATTCCAATGATATTTACTTGTGTAATCGACGATTAAAGTTTCGGGCGCGAGGTAGGATAGCGAATGGGAAAGAAAGAGACGCGGAGAGTCGCAGTCGGCGGCACAGTTCGAAGGCTCGCGCGTCCTCACAATGTATTACCAAGTAATAACTTTTTTATTATTACTTATTTTTTTACGAGACTTTTTCTAATAGATTTGTGACATTGTTCTGATTAAAATGATACCAAACACGATGTAATTCGGATCATATACAGGTGTATGGTCATTATGTATAGGTTAGGTACATAACATCGGTGAGGCAACAGTAATGCAATGACGACACTTTTTCATTTTTAATTAATCTTTTAGGAGACTTTTACCATCATATTTGTAATATTTCTCTGATCAAAATTTTTCTGATTATACATACATATCTATTTTTTTAATTGACGATGGAGTAAGTTTTGGTGACAGACAAAGAGAGTAAATAGTAAAAAAAGGGACACTGCAAGTCGCATCGTCTCGTTGAAAATATATTGGATAATACGAACAATTGCAAAATATGTCCGGTCCCATAAATTCACCGTACAACAGTTGTCGGCCCTACGTTGCAAATTGCATCTACGTGCCTAAATCCAAAATGTAAATCCGTGACCGTAAAACCTCGACATTGGTTTTTCCGGATTTTGTTAGGTTTTCTCTTCTCTGCATTCTTACTATGTATGATTGACCAATTCACAGAAGACAAGACGGTTAATGTAGATGTAGCTGAGGTTCTATCCGTTTTCAAAGTCGCGAAATGTCCCAGTCAGGAGAGTGTGTCTTTAATGTCCTTATCATTTAATTTCTTTGTCTGTCACCAAAACTTACTCCATCGTCAATTAAAAAACTAGATATGTATGTATAATCAGAAAAATTTTGATCAAAGAAATATTACAAATATGATGGTAAAAGTCTCCTAAAAGATTAATTAAAAATGAAAAAGTGTCGTCATTGAATTACTGTTGCCTCACCGACGTTATGTACCTAACCTATACATAATGACCATTCACCTGTATATGATCCGAATTATATCGTGTTTGGTATCATTTTAATCAGAACAATGTCACAAATCTATTAGAAAAAGTCTCTTAAAAAAAGAAGTAATAATAAAAAAGTTATTCCTTGGTAATACATTGTGAGGACGCGCGAGCCTTTGAACTGTGCCGCCAACTGCGACTCTCCACGTCTAATTCTTTCCCATACGCTATCCTTCCTCGCGCCCGAAACATTAATCGTCGATTACACAAGTAAATATCATCGGAATTATATCATATTTGGTATCATTTTTATTAGAAAAATACCACAAATATGGTCATAAAAAAATAGTGATTAATAAAGAAGTTGGAAATTCGGATTAGGTATGTTTACATTTCTCGGCGACCGAGGCCTCTCGAGCTCGGCTGTCCTTTTCTACGTTCTGCATGTCCTTCTCTATGATCGGGCCAAAAGTGAATATTACGGGCATAGCCCGTAATACGATGATCGGGACAAATATAAATATTACGGGCATAGCTCGTAGTAGATGATCGGGCCAAAAGTAAATATTACGGGTCCGTAACTAAAAGTCGTGCGAATGGCTCGAAGGCTGCCCGAGCTTGTTTACGTTTTCGGCCCAAAATTCTCGAACGTAAATCGTAGGTTAAGCGGTTAATCGACTTCCAAACGAAATCGCGAATCTACAAATCTGCACTCGCCTTGTCCAAGAGAAAGGTAAAATAGTCGATTCGTAGAGTATCCCTGATCGTCCGAGAACGTGAGTAACAATTGTGCTGGATCCGTTCCAGGCGTCAACACAAACACCAGCGGAGTACAGCTATTCGAATCGGCATAAGACGAAGCAAGATCGAACGGCGGTGGATCGACAAACTGCAAACCTAGTTCCGCTGAAACATTCGATTCAATCCATCATTATTCTAGTTTTCGCATTTTATTAATTTTACTATCAACGGTACCTTCCACGAAAATTTGTATTGCTGGAACGATCTTGTCCGGACGAATGCATCTCAACACCAGCAGTCTCTCGAATGAATTCAAGTTGGCATACGGCGGCGGGATCGGGCTGTTTTGCGGTTCTCTTGAATCGAACAAGTTTTTCCATTGTCCGGTGTTGGCAGTAAAATCCTTCCGAATCCCCTGTACATGAGAAATAAATAATTAGACTATCTAGACTAGAAAGAAGAAAGTTTCTTCGAAAGACGTACCCTAAAACCGTCTACGTCGTCCAGATTACACAGTTGGTTCCATTGTTTGGTCGGCAGCCATGTTGTGGGGTTCGCGTGTGGATTATCGATACCGATTCCGCCGGTTAAAAGAAACATCCACTGCGGCAAGGACAGTTTCCCTTGTTGCTCGATCAGATTGATCGCCAGTATTAATGAGAACAGTAGCTTGTCCTTTTCGAACAGAGATCGGCAGACGTTCGTGTACAGGGAGAAGGTAAAATACTTGATCAGATCGGAAAGTCGCTTTTCGACGGTTTCCGCTGGTTCCGTGTTTTCGATGGACATCTCGTACAAATTCACGAACCACGGCAACGAGTATTGATACATTGGGTCTATATTCGCCAGCATACCTTCGCGATAATGGAAACGAGCATTTATATACATTAGGGTGGACCTTATTTTTCGACTTTTGAATTTTTTTCGGGACACCCCCTAGAATTGTGACACTTGACGCAAAAATAATGTGTGCAAAATTTGAAATCGATCGGATAACGGGAAGTGCTGCCGCATCGACTTTGAAAATTTTTTAATTTTGTTACTCGATTTTCTCCACTGTAGTATATCATTAGTATATATTTTTATATATCGTTGAATTTGACTTTTTACGCACTATAATAATGTAGAAACAAAATGTAGCATTAATTTAAAAAAAAAATTCGTGACTTTAAAATCTCAAAAATTGACTTTTCAAAAAATTTTTTTTTTGCATTATATTTAATTTAATAAACAATACAACTTTTGTCTAAGAAATTTTTTTTTATTTTTATAAATAGCGAAAATAAATAGCGTTGATAAATACCATAAATGGTTACAACATTTTTACAGGAACTGTATGTATACCGTTCTACTGACGAAAAAATAAGTTATATATATATATATAAGTATAAGCATATATATAATGTCTAAATATTTTCGCTATTTATAAAAATATAAAAAAATTTCTTAGACAAAAGTTGTATTGTTAATTAAATTAAAGATAATGCAAAAAAAATTTTTTGGAAAGGCAATTTTTCAGATTTCAAGGTCACGAATTTTTTTTTTTAAATTAATACTACATTTTGTTTCTACATTATTATAGTGCGTAAAAAGACAAATTCAACGATATATAAAAATATATACTAATGATATACTACAGTGGAGAAAATCGAGTTACAAAATTAAAAAATTTTCAAAGTCGATGCGGCAGCACTTCCCGTTATCCGATCGATTTCAAATTTTGCACACATTATTTTTGCGTCAAGTGTCACAATTCTAGGGGGTGTCCCGAAAAAAATTCGACAAAATAATTTTCACCAAGTATAACTAAGGTCCACCCTAATATACATACATATAATCTGCATATACAATCTATATTCTACACGGTTCTATGTAAACGCAATGATTCTAATCGCACGAACGCGCAAAAACGCACGAAACAATGCGTGCACATAATACAGTATTTCATCGTTAATTGTCGTGAACATCTGTACGATAATTGTCGCAAAACAATCCCTCCTTCGGCGGGGTATACTCCGTGAAGGCCCGTGAAGCTCGAGACGCCTCGGTCGCCGAGAAGTATACAGGGTCGAGTATACAGGGTGTCCTGTAACTGGTGGTACAACCGAGCAGGGGGTGAAGGAAGTTTTTCAAAAGACCCGTATTCTGCGAGGGTCCGTTCGACTCTTTGAATGACCCTTCGATCAGGATGTCGACGATTAGGGTACCGATCTCTGTAATAAGTAGCCGCTGCTAAAGCACTAACATTACACGCACCCAACGCAATAATCATATCGGTATACTCTCGATTGCTATAAGTTGCCATTTCGACGGTATAATGAGAACTGGAGGCGTAATTTCATAAGGATGGGAAAAGAATAGGAGCGATAGAAGTGATATCATTATACTGACAATGTTTGTAAACATATCTAGAAGTACGAAGGCAATTTCCGAGATATCCAGACGTCAGGCAGTGGAATCCGTTGAGCCGCAAGTAAGCCCAGTGCACGCGCACTAGACAAATTTTGAAACTCATTTTTCTCGAAAACAAAGCCATGTATCAAAAAATTTTATTCTATATTTTCGACTCAATTTTTCATGTAGAATCATCCCCTGCTCGGTTGTACCACCAGTTACGGGACACCCTGTATATCGGTGAGATCACTACTAATCCAATGACAAAATTTCTTTATTTTTCACCAACATATGCGTGGAATTTTTCTAATGAAAATGATACTAATGATATACTTCGATATACTCGACCCGTATTATGTTATATTTCTCGGCGACCGAGGCCTCTCGAGCTTCGGTGTCCGTCCTTCCGTTCGCCAGGGGTCGAAAAATAGTATCTTCTACACGATAATTGACGCCAGCCGGACCCGTGGTGGCGACAATTAACGATGAAATAATGTAGACGCGATACAGTACGGTAGGATACAATAAGATACGATACCAGTGGTAAAGAAAAGTACAGTCGAGTGTACCGCGATAGCCGTGTATTGCAATCTAGCAGCATCGATCGATATCTCCGTTTGTTCGGCGGCTGCCTGCTTAACTTGTATGTCGTCGCTCAAAGTCTTGGACGACGTTAAAACTTCGATAGCCTCTTCGTCTTCCAATACATTCCCTTCGGCAATCGATAGTATTTCCAAGATTTTATCCTCTGTTTCTTTCAGAAGTCTGAGGAACGTTGCGAAGCGATACGCACGATCGATGGGAGAATCTCAACGGTTTCAAGTTTCGACTGTTTCGAAATTAACCAACAACCAACCTTTTATTCGTAGCTCCCTGTACGATCAAGGCATTTTTTTCCGATTCCAAATCCGGTCGTTCTTTCGCCACTACGATACCTAACAATTGATCCTCTAGTCCAGTCGTTGTTATCATAAAGTTCAATAGTGTCACTTTAACCGCTATCTCCGGTAAGTAGTGCGGATTTCGTAATCTAGTGGTGATATACAATCTGCGAACGAGACAACGATTTTTTTTTAATGAATTTTACGGTACTCAAGGCAGCGAATCGTCTGTCCTAAGTAGACGTACCTACCTAAAATCGAAATTATACTCGACGATCGCGTCGCCAAACTTTATACAAATCGCTCCGCCCTGTTTGAACGTCTCTTTGAGTAGAATCGGTTCGAGAACGGCGTCTATTTCTTCGCCGACGTGCTCTAAAAGCACCGGTTGACCAAACTGTACCGCGTTCTCCAATACTCGACTGTAATCCAATTGGCTCAGTCGGATAATGTTTAAACTATTTTGTCTTTCCATATTTTTGATCCACCTGTTGGCTTGTCCTTGAGGGTCTATGATCAGTGGCCATCTTCTTGCGTTCCTAAGTATTTGAGGCGAATAAATAAACGCATATCTCTCTCTCTCCTTATTTCTTACAAAATTAGTTGACTTTGTACTACAACCGAAAAACAGAAATTCATTTGGGAAAACTTACTTGACGATAATACCATTATCGATGGAGTATGTGTCGCTCGGTAAACCGAAAATGTTCCAAGATCTTATCAGAACTGGATCTCCCAGAATGTCCCGTAATTGGAAATCTTGACTGCAAATCACTTTCAAGTCGGTGCAACGTTTGATCCATGTGGCGATCTGTCGGATACGAAACGTCATCGTGAAAGGTCCCATGTATGCTACGACACCCGACGCGATCACAACGTCGCCCGTCAATCGACCGTATCTATCGAATACGAAGCAGAGAGAAATTTCATTCGGTTCTATTTGGGTGTGCATGTACAGTAACCCCGCGATCTAAGTCCTTTTTTGGTTCTCTGTCGGGACTTACATCGTGAAGGGACACTATTCTTTTGTGACCGCGTCGACCGCGCCGAACGTAAGAAAGGGCAGCATGTAAACACGGAACGCGCGGCCGAAGGCGCAACAAAAAATAGCGTATCGGTGAGACAATATTAGTGCAATAATAAAACTTCTTCATTTTTTAATTATTTTTAATGAAATTTTACCAATATATTTGTGGCATTTTTGTAATGAAAATGATACCAAATATGATATAATTCCGATGATATTTACTTGTGTAATAGACGATTAAAGTTTCGGGTGCGAGGAAGGATAGCGTATGGGAAAGAAAGAGACGCGGAGAGCAGTGATGGTATATGGTCTCGGTTTTCTCGCGCATGCGCGACGATTTTAGCGTCAGTAAAATACAAAGTTGGACTAAAATGGGGTACCTTAGTCACCCTGCATAGTTTCGCAAATTTTTTTTCGATTTTCAAATATGAATTGACTAGTAGCTCCTTCTCCAATACTAGTTGCCATTATGAAATCGAATATATTAACATTAACTTACCAAAATTTCTAAGTACGGTCGTCTCGTCGTGTCTGTCCGGTTTCCCGCCAATAACAGTTCTCCCCTACTTTCCCCACAAACATAAGACGTACGGTACGTTCCTGCATTTAGTCGCGCATGCGCGAAAAAACCGAGACCATATACCATCACTGGCGGAGAGTCGCAGTCGGCGGCACAGTTCAAAGGCTCGCGCGTCCTCACAATGTATTACCATAACTTTTTTATTATTACTTATTTTTTTATGAGACTTTTTCTAATAGATTTATTACATTATTCTGATTAAAATGATACCAAACACGATATAATTCGGATCATATACAGGTGTATGGTCATTATGTATAGGTTAGGTACATAACGTCGGTGAAGCAACAGTAATGCAATGACGACACTTTTTCATTTTTAATTAATCATTTAGGAGACTTTTACCATCATATTTGTAATACTCCTCTGATCAAAATTTTTCTGATTATACATACATATCTATTTTTTTAATTGACGATGGAGTAAGTTTTGGTGACTTGGATTTGGTGATTTGGTGAGTTGGAAATTCGGATTAGTGTGGTCTCACGCATGGTGTCATATTTCTCGGCGACCGAGGCCTCTCGTGCTTCACGGCCCCTCAAGGGGGTACACCCCGCACTAGTGGGGATATCTCAGGGACAATTATGTCGGAGACATTTGGGACAATTACCGATGAAATAATGTATTTGGTATCATTTTCATTATAAAATTTCCACGAACATGTTGGTGAAAGTTCCATGAAAAAATAATAAAAAATAAAGAAGTTTTGTAATTGGATTAGTAGTGATTCACACCAATATACCCGACCCAGGATCAGATTACGCGACATGTTTACACTGCTCGGCGACCGAGGCAGCTCGAGCTTCACGGCCCTTCCGGGGATACCCCGCAGTGGAAGGAGTAGGCCAAACGACTTAGATCGCAATGTTCCGTTAGACTTAGATCGCGGGGTTACTGTACGATCATTATTAATGTCAAAATATCCCATAGAGAAGATCACGAATCGACCTACCTCTCGCCTAAACTGCGCGCAGTTTCCGACCAACGCGTGTATTCTCCGCCCAAACCACCGATTAAATCCTCGGCGCGTTTCAATTTGGTCTCGCAATCGGTTACTTTATCGGACATGGCTTGAAAAGCCAGCCTCCGTTGTTCCAAAAGTTCTTCCAATCCTTTTAATCTTTCCTACGCAACAAAAATAATCGATAAGCAACACTTATTTTAGAGTGCATTTCTTCCCGAATCGACCATAATATTTTCCGTGTCGCAAATCGAACCTGCACTTGGAACAATTGTTCGCGCTTTGCCTGCAGAGTGCTCATAGCGGTGTCGTAAACATGTTCAGCTTCCGCGAGAGCCCTCCGCTTCGGGGCGACAACTTTCGATACTTTATCGTACTCCGACATCGCGTACACCCATCGGCAGAGTCCTTCGCAGGCCGTTGACACCTTTTTGATCTTTTCGGGATCAAAGTCCGGATTCGTCAAGTATTGTTTACGTATTTTCTCCATCACGCTGTCCGGTATGTTGTCCTTGTCGAAATTCAGCAACGAATCTAGAAACTTTACGTCGCTCAGCATTCGCAACGCCGCCTTCCAATAATCATCCGTGTGTGTGCCGTCGGGTTGTTGAACTCTTAGAGGTTTCACTTGCTGTACGCCGTACGCGAATCGATAATGGAAAAAGTTCGGTCACAAGAGATTGCCCAATTAGTATATGTATGTAGGTATATACAGTATATTATTAATAAGTGTCACAACCTTCTGAACAAGAAGTGTCTCAAAACAATCCCCACTCCTGCGGGATATACCCCGTGAGGGGCCACGAAGCACGAGAGGCCTCGCTCGCCGTGAAGTATGACGTCATGCGGGTCGGGTATATAGGTGAGACCACTACTAATCCAATGACAAAACTTCTACATTTTTCATTATTTTTTTATGGGACTTTCACCAAAATATTTCTGACTTTTTTCTGATTCAAATGACACTAAACACGATGTAATTCCGATGATATTTACTTATGTAATGGACGATGAAAATTTCATTAAAAAAATAATATAAAATAAAGAAATTTTGTCACTGGGTTAGGAGTTGTTTTCACACCGACATATTCGACTCGTATTATGTTACATTTCTCGGCGACCGAGGCTTCTGGAGCTCCGCTGTCCCTCCTATCTACGTTCGGCACGAGTCAAAGAATAGTATACCTGCACGCGAAGTGTCATTGGCCGAACCCGTGGTTGTGACACTTATCGATTAAATACTGTATAATAATATAACAGTAGACATTGGTAAAACGGTGGTACGACAACCTTTAGAACGCAAACGACCTCGATGACCAGTTTAACTCCGGACGGTGGTTGTTTCATCGCTCTAACTATAGCTATGTCGGCGGTGGTCAACGTATCCAAAGCTGCTTGAGCGCGTTTCAAGATCGGCATTGCCTCAGCCAAATCGGCGTCACACTCGGCTTTGATCGCAGCTGCTTCGTCCGCGTAAATCTACAAGTTTTCAAACATCAAAGGGAATCTTAGGATCGGAAGAAATGACTAATTTAATTAAATAATTTAATAAATTAAATCCGAACGATCGATCGTATTCCGATCGTTTCTTCGAACCTGGGCTGAGGCCTCATCGATTTTCACAATCCTTTCGAATTCTGCCACCTCTTGTCTCTCCTTGTCCACATCAAGCAGCATTTTCTGAACGTCTCGCGTAGCGATTATCAATTGCGGTTGCAACGATCTCAAAGTCTCCTGCATCGTTGCGACTTGTCGTTGCGTGCCGTCCAATTGACTCAAACCAGCCTCGTATCGAGTCTTCGCCGTGGTTATCGCCCTGTTTGTCATTGAAACGTTGTCGATTCGATTTCGAGCATGAAAGTGAATCAAGTATTAGTGTAACGCAGGTATATCGATTAACACGTTCAGCGCCCACTCCACAATCATAAAAATTACATAAAATCAAAGCAATATATTTAATAAAACAAAAACTAAGAAGTTTAGTTTTGTGATATTAATTACTGTTTCAAACCTCTTCGATTCCTCAGACCGTATGGAAATTTTGTACACTCAATCTACCAACGTAAAAATTAATTTTCAATTCTGTATAAATAATTCCGTCACCCAGATATGGATGACATGGCGCTGAACGTGTTAATATGTCTACAGTAAATCCTCTATAAACGCATAAGCCTCGGGGGGGATAGTTATGCGTTTATCTGTGACGGGTAGCTATTTTTTGGGCTTCTAAGGCCGAGCCGAACGTAGAGAAGGACAGCGCGTGTAAAGCGAGACCACGCGCGGACCTTTGTACTGGACCGGCGACTGCGACTTTCCTCGTCTCTTTCTTTCCCATACGCTATCCTTCCTTGCGCTCGAAACGTTCATCGTCATTTAAACCACTAAATACTACAACAGTATTTACACAGTTAAAATCATATCGTGTTTGGTCTTTTTTTAATCAGAAAAATGCCACGAATATATCGATGAAAGTTTCATAAAAAAATAAGTGATAATAAAAAAAAATTAAATATTGGTGTTACATTGTCATGACGCGCGGGCCTTTGGATTGTGCCGACGACTGCGACTCTCCGCGTCGCATTAGTAGTGGTTCACACCGATATACCCGAGCCGAGATCGGATTACTAAAGTGGAGGGGATATATTTTCTGCGTTTATCTGCTACAGCTTTTATGTGTTTATAGAGGATTTACTGTACATAGAATTTTACAAAATCGTCCGGTAAATTACTTACTCGCGTTTCTTCCCCAGCAAATCTTTGAAAGTGTTTATCATTTCGAGATAGGATGTCGGGGTAACGTAGATGTGTCTGTTCAATCGAACGTAAAACTCAAAACTCAGAGTCTCCGTGGACACGTGAAAGAATTGACACATGTCGATTCCAGCCATTCGTTCATGATCCGTCAAGTCGATCGTCGACAGGAATCTGGTCGCGACCGCCAACAGAGCGTCTTCCGGCCACGGCTTCGGACAAGTCAAATCAAATGGTTTCTATTCTATTCTATTTTACTGTACAGCAGGGATGGGCAATTTTGCCTCAATTGAGGCAAAATCGTCCACACCGTAGCGCCCTCTGTCCCCTTCTAGCAAGCGCGTTACAATGGGGCAACCACGGACTTAAGGATTGTGCATTATGCTGCGGGGGTGAGGCGAAAGACGGAAGGGGTATCAACTTGTCGGCCATCTTGGATGGCAAACACTGTGGTGCGCTCTATAGGCAGTGCTGGGATATGGTGCAAGATTTCACACGCATGCGTGGCGATTTCAGCCTCGGTAAAGTAAGATTCTCGATAAAATAGGGTACCTTGAGCACCCAGCAGAATTTTAAAAAATTGGTATGATTTGATTCTGAAAAATGAGTGTATAACATGTGTATTTGTGTATATTTTGTAACTCGTAGGACACTTCCGGAAGTCTTTTTGTCCGGAATAGATTGTTTGGAGACATTTCCGCCAATATAACTGTCTCAGGGCTCCACTGCCTCTGTCATTATGATGTAGATGCATTACTGTTTTGGCCGCGCATGCGCGTGAAATCTTGCACCATATCCCAACGTTATCTATAGGCAACTTTAAATACTAGTTGCGCGAATTTGCAATGTAATCATGCGGTAAATGGATACACATAATTTATTTACAAATTTATATTGGAGCCGAATGTGCAATATTTTATATATATACAGATATACATACAACTACACTTGTTATGCATTCATTTTTTCAGAATCAAATCATATCAATGTTTCCGCAACGTTATATAGATGGCAACACTAGTTTTGCCATCCAACATGGCCGCAGTCTACCATCCCACCCCGCCCGCGGCACGACCCCTCTCACCCATAAACCCACTTTATGCTCAGCCTTTAAGTCCGTGGGGGTAACGAAGACACGAGACATCAGCGTACGCAACGAACGTGCGCGCTGCATGAAAGAGAGGTTGGTGGGAGAAGCAGGCGTTTGAAGGGCTCCACTCGTGCTCACCACTGCTGTACAGGATGTAAAGAAATGTTTGATCTTGGCTGCAATAGGCGTATTCTACATCTTGGGATTGATGAAGATTTGTAAAAGAACGTTGCTGCAAAATTGTCCTTGACCTTGAATTTCAAGGTCATCTTATTTTTTTATTGCGTTGTATTCTACGCGTCATGGGAATAAAAAGAGTCAAAGGAACCATGTGTCAAAACTGGATAGTTCTCATAAGAAATAACAATACTTATTTTCTTAAAAATTGTTTACATTTCTAATAAAGCAAGTATTTAGTGTTATTGATGTTTATCAGAAGTATAACATAATCAATGATAATCAATATTACCTTCTAAGTCTTGAAAGATGATCATCTTCTATTAAGAAATATTAGGAAGAATGGATCGGTTCTTTGGCTTAGAAGAAGAAATTGAAGATGAACATTTTTCAAGAAGGTAATATTGATTATGTAAGACTTCTGATAAACAGCACATAAACAACAACACCAATTACTTGCTTTATTAGAAATGTAAACAATTGTTATGATAATAAGTTGTTCTAATAATATAATGTGACTTTGCTATTATTTTTTATGAGAACTATAGAGTTTTGAAAAAATGTTCTTTTGACCATTTCTATCACCTTGACGCGTAGAATACAATACAATAAAAAAAAAGTTGACCTTGAAATTCAAGGTCATCTGTTTTAGGGATCTTCATCGATCCGAAGATGTAGAATACGTAGTGTGAGGTTTGTGTATAAGAGTATACAGTAACCCCGCGATCTAAGTCCAACGGAATTGCGATCTATGTCGCTTGGCCTACTCCTTCCACTGCGGAGTATCCCCGGAAGGGCAGCGAAGCTCGAGCTGCCTCGGTCGCCGAGCAGTGTAAACATGCCGCGTAATCTGATCCTGGGTCGGGTATATTGGTGTGAATCACTACTAATCCAATTACAAAACTTCTTTATTTTTCATTATTTTTCCATGGAACTTTCACCAACATATTCGTGGCATTTTTCTAATGAAAATAATACCAAATATGATATAATTCTGATGATATTTACTTGTGTAATGAACAATGGAAGTTTTTTATTGGCATTACATTGTACGGACACGCGGGCCTTTGAACTGTGCCGCCGGCCGCGACTCTTGTCATCTCTTTCTTTCCTATACGCTGTCCTGCTTTACGTCCAAAACTTTCATCGTTTATTACACAAGTAAATATCATCGGAATTGTATCATATTTGGTATCATTTTCATTAGAAAAATGCCACGAATATATTGGTAAAATTTCATTAAAAATAAGTAAAAAATAAAGAAGTTTTATTATTGCATTAGTATTATCTCACCTATATGCTATTGTTTGTTGCGCCTTCGGCCGCGCGTTCTGTGTTTGCATGCTGTCCTTTCCTACGTTCGGCGCGGTCGACGCGGTCACAAAAGAATAGTGTCCCGGCAGAGAACCGAAAAAGGACTTACATCGCGGGATTACTGTACATAGAAGTGTTCCTACCTGGAGCCAGTCGATGGTGCAGCAGTTGACCAAAGCTGGAAATTTTCTGATTCGATTTCGAAAATTGTTGCCGATCGGCGACATTACTACTACAATGTGCAGCTGATCGCGAACTATCTGAACGAAAAGATTAAACAAAGCCACCGCGCTCCCGTCCGTCTGCACTGATCGGTCGCGTTGTCTATCTATTTGCTTCATCTGCTCGGATATCTCCGCCAGTTCATCGGCCATAAATATGTTTGGGATCTAAAGTGTTCGCGTATTCGGAAGGAAAAGAACAGAAATATGAAGTGGAACCGATAGCATCGTATCATGTTGTATCTTCTTTTTACGTTACCTCTCCCGTGTTGAGCATGTTGCTAATGTCCTCCAAAAAACTCTCCTCCTTGATCTGGGTATCGGAAAATATAAAGGTCGAGTGGAGCTCGGTACTAGTGACGCGCTTCAAAATTCCTTTGACATCTTCGTGCCACGCGTGAACTCCGTACTGTTGAGTGACTTCGACTTGAAAGACATCGTAGTCGCTTATATGCGACGCCAACCTGGTCAACGACTGTCTTCCCGAACCTCCGACTCCGACGAGAAGAGCGTGACTTCGTGGTTGTTTGATGATACGAGAGATACGAGACAAATGCTCGATCGCGAATCTAACGTGTTACATAAAAATGCACCGTGAAATCGTTCCTCCGACTCGAGATCGGTGTTTTTCGTGCGCTTAACCACTGTATTCGTACCAACCGGAACAAGACCAAATTCATGGGTTTCCTACTCATCGAGTTGTACTCGGACAAATAAGTTTCCACCGCTTCTCGCAATTGCTCGAGGTCGGGTACCTCCTGGTAGAGCCGAACATCCATTTTTGAGTCCGCAAAGTCACAGTACACTAAATTACGAAGTTCTGTCTCGGTGATGGGTTGGCTAGCTTGACCATTCTGTGGAATATCGAAACAGTATTAGCGGTCACCCGAATCTAACCGAGAACAATCGGATATCCGCAAAAGTTGGACCATCGTGGATCGCTCTTCCTGTTCACCTACCTTTTTTTTCGGGGGAAGTAGGTCCTCGAACAAATCTTCTATAACCACGTCCATGCGTTTCTTCAAAGTAACGCGTATTTGTTCCACCAGCCAAGATAAATCTTCTTGATCGATCAATCGATCTCCAAACACTCGGAGTACTTCGTGAACCCATAGCCTTCTCATGCTTGTTAGAGTCGACATTGTCTCGGGAACGGACAGTAGTACGCCCTACGGACGAACGGATCGTTCGAGTCGCTAATCGCAAAGTTAATCCTAGGACAACCAAACCAAACGAAACCAAATATGTAAACCAAACCAAACAAAATATGTAAACCAAACCAAACCAAACCAAATATGTAAACCAAACCAAACCAAACCAAACCAAATATGTAAACCAAACCAAACCAGATATATAAACCAAACCAAAACAAATATTTGAACCAAATCAAACCAAATCAAATATGTAAACCAAACCAAACCAAATATGTAAACCAAACCAAACCAAACCAAATATGTAAACCAAACCAAACCTAACCAAATATGTAAACCAACCCAAACCAAAACAAATATGTAAACCAAACCAAACCAAACCAAATATGTAAACCAAACTAAACCAAACCAAAACAAATATTTGAACCAAATCAAACCAAATCAAATATGTAAACCAAACCAAACCAAATATGTAAACCAAACCAAACCAAATATGTAAACCAAACCAAACCAAACCAAACCAAATCAAAACAAATATGTAAACCAAACCAAACCAAATATGTAAACCAAACCAAACCAAATATGTAAACCAAACCAAACCAAATATGTAAACCAAACCAAAACAAATATGTGAACCAAATCAAATATGTAAACCATACAAAACCAAACCAAATATGTAAAACAAACCAAACCAGACGCAGACACAACTCAATACCTGTATGACTCTGGAAAAGTCTCGAAGATTGAAGACGTAGTGACATTTCGTTGGTGTTGGCAGCAGATTGCAAACGCTTTGCTTGTACACGTCCAAAGTAGCTAGGACAATTTCGTCGATGCAAGGATCGAATTCTTTGCTGAAACCTCTACGATATGCAAGGAAAATCGAGAAAAAAATTTCATATAACCTGGGAAGAATATCGATAGTTGATGTAGAGACGCAAAGGACATCTGGCAACCGAACCTCGTGTCGAGATGCCATAGAACGATCTTGCTGAATATCATCGTCATGACATTGTCCTCGAATTCCGATATCGTTAAGACGACGAAATGCCTCTTGAATCGAGGAGTAACGTCCTTTCCGCCCTGGACAGGCGGAGACATCGCGCACATCAGCTGAACGTCGATCAGTTTCACCATCGTTTTGTCTCTTCTATCGTACCTGCAACAAACTCGACGATACCTACAGGTCTTACGGGACTAGGGCTTCCAATCCCGCAGAGTGGAATCCCGCAATCCCACAGGATCCCGCGTCGTTTTGGGTCCCACATTTCTTACGGGTGATGCGAGATCCCGCAAACTTTGAGGGACTATGCGTGTAGGGCTTGCAATCCCGCAGAGTAGGATCCCGCAATACCGCAGTATCCCGCGTCATTTTTGGTCCCACATTTCTCACAGGTGATGCGGGATCCCGCGGGACCTAGGAACCTAACTTAAAAAATGACGCGGGATTGCAAGCCCTATACGGGACAACTTTTCGTTAAGATCGTTGGATGCAACATCGAAACTTGAAATTCCCAAATTTGAAATTCAGCATTAGAAATTCTAAGTACGAGCGAGCATACCACTCTCCGTGGTCCAGCCACTGACGCAACAGCTCGATGGGAGGTTGCGCGCCATAACTTTCCTTCGAAGGCATCGAAAGATCGTCGACAAAGACGATCCAACGTTTACCTATCGGTGCACCGAACACGCCTTTTCTTCTCCTGTCGAGTTTCACCATGATGGTGTCTTGGGTCTGGTTCGTCGTAGTTTGCGCGGAAAAGTTAATGATCAACGGCTTGTTCACCGTAGGATTGTTCTTTTTCAGTAAAAAGTCAATTATGTAAACAGACTTTCCTGTACCGGTCGGACCTACGAACAACACCGGCTTTTCTTTGTTCGTCAACATCCGGAACAAAGCCGTGTACCGTATCGTTTCCACCGTCGGTACTATTATCTGATTTACGGGAACGTCGCGAGGAATCGACGGTCCGTCCAATAGTTCATCGGTCCATAATCTCCACTTTCCTTTACCCTGCAAGGATAAATTTAATTTCTCGTCTACCGATAATGCCCAAAGAGTCTCAACTTTTCTTCTCTTTCTCGAGTTGCTCAACTCACCTCTTTGATGAACCTGTAGTCGAAGACTAATCCGTCCCGCGGCATCAAAAATATATACGGCTTCAGAGGAGGTTCTATCGGCTTCGTCAACCCATATGTTTCCATCAGGGTCGGAGAAAACTCTCTCTCCAGAAAACCACGAAAAAGAACACTAAATCGTTCCCTGTAATGTCCTCCCATCGTCCCCCCCAAAGCCCAGATACACGAGAAGAAAAATGAGCCCTGAAAGCATTTCAAGAATATTTTGGTACGACATCGTTTCTACGATTCGGATGGAATTGCGATCGCGCTTCGAATTAACCTCCACTTGTGCTCGGAGATCCAGCTCGCCAATCTCCTTAGTTACTTTTTCGTCATGGTATTCGTCGATGAAACAATCCATCATGTAAGTCAGAGAACGCACGAGATTCGCATCCGGCATCGGACATATTTCCTGTTGCACCAACAAACAATCGGAGAATCAAAACGGGAGAAACGGTGAAAGTAAAAGAAAAAAAATTGGTGTGTGCTTAGACCGCATGGCTGAAGTGAAACTTCTTTTTACTAAATCGTCTCATCGTTTCATCGCCAGATCGGTTTTACTCCTACCGCGTCGAGGTTTTACCCCTACCGCGATGAGGTTTTGCGCCTAACGCGCCTAAAGAAGTTTCACTTCAAAAAAAAGAAAATTGTATTGTATTGTATTTATTGTTTTTAACGTCGCATCAACTGCCAAGGTTATTAGCGACGTGGACCTACAGCTTATAAAGGTGGACTCCGAACCACCTTGGGCAACGCAGTATAATATCACATAGAAGAATTTCCAGAGGTGACGGCGGTGGGATTCGAACTCACGACCACAGTGTTTGTAGTCGCGCGCTCTATACACTGAGCCAATGCGCGCCCGAAAAAAAAAAAAAAAAAAAAGAAAAGGGACACCCCCGTATGGACGCCATCCGATTGGACGCGTCCCGATTGGACTCCATACCGGTTGGACCTAACCCAGACCTAACCCAGGACGAACCATATATCTCACAATAAAATATCACCATATGTAGAATTCGAAAAGCAATGATTATAAAATTTACGGCACCCGAATGTCACGAGTCCAATCGGCATGGCGTCCAAAAGGTACGCGTCCAATCGGGACGCGTCCAAGTGGGACACCCCGAAAGAAAAGAACAAATTTGTCTTGAAAGGCACACCTGAACGTCGCTGTGCCGTAACCAATATAGCAGAGGATCGCAAAATCTTCGGAAAAGCGATCGGTACAAAAAAGTTTTGAACCATTCGTCCATTACCGATGGAGTATTGGCTACCCAAGATTTCAGAAACGGTTCCCAGCCTAACGCTCCCGGTTCCATGTAGATCATACCTGGATCAAATACCGTTTTATCAGTTTCGTGAAAAGTGGGCCGTTTCGCCGACAAAACTTTTCAAATAAATAGGTGTGCATAAAACGGAAGAGCTTTCGTACCACATCGGGAGACAGTAGCCGGTGAGGCGACTTCTAAATCCATCGTTTCAAATATCAGATTCGTGGACGGGGCCAATTGAATAATCTCTCCGCTCATCAAGCAAAGCTTCTTGTTATCGTCGAGTACCGTATTCATACTTTCTATCCATATCGCGTCGATAGGACCGTCGAAGACCAACCACTTACGATCGGTGCTCGTCGAAGTGGCAAAAGCACGATAACTGATGGCTAGAATGCCGTCGGACCATTCGTGAGAAACTGGATCGAATTGCCCATACAGTTGACCTAACGTTACAGCTTTCGGGTTGATCTTGAACACGTCTACTTGATGCTCGTTCATCAAATCCTACGGAAGAACGGAGATTCGAATAAGGATCGATGATGTTCGATAATACCTTATACCAGAGATGGGCAATTTTGCCTCAGTTGAGGCAAAACCGTCCACACCGTAACGCCCTCTGTCCCCTTCCAGCAAGCGCGGTACAATGGGACAACGAAGACACGAGACATCAGCGTACGCAACGAACGGGCGCGCTGCATGAAAGGGAGGTTGGTGGGAGAAGCAGGCGTTTGAGGGTCTCCACCCGTGCCCACCACTGCCTGATGCTATATGACAGGGAGTTCCAACGTATTCCCCTCCGAGACCTACCCGCTCCTCGCACAGCTTCAACGCGTCTGCCAGAACTTTGTAAGCTGAAGTTTTCCCACCGAACGCAAGCCCAACGATCATAAATCCATGTCTGACGATCATCATCTCGTACATTTGTTGTATCTTCTCTAAAAATACGGGCGTACATTGGAGATTCGATGCTGCACAGGCATCGTAAGAGCACGCATTTAAATCAGTGTAGTCCGGTTCCGGTAAGGTAACGCCAGGGAAAAGGTCGGACATGATACCCTGCATCGAGAAGAAGCTCGCCGTAAGACAAACATTTTCAAATTGCGTCGTCGTATTCTGTCCGATACGTACATTAAACAGCGGTACATCTTCAGACAGAAATTTTGGCAAATTAACGTCTTTGATGCTGCGCAACACGATAATCTCTTCGTCTTCGTCAGGGTACTTTATCTTGAGATTGCCAGCCGCTACGAGAACCGATTTGACCGCTCTCATTCCGTAATCGTAATGATTCTGACTGGACAGTTGTTCGGAACAAAGTCTGTACGTGGTCACGATTTTCACCGACAGCGGTCGTGCTTTATAAAACCCGTAAGAGTACAGGGTGTTCTCGCCTATCAAAGCGTAATCGGGAACCTGAAACGATCTCGTTATCTGTATACGGCACCCAACATACTTCTCTTACCGTTTCGATCTGAACGATAGAATTAGAATCGTTATCGTTAAGCGTCGTTACCAACCATCATAGCAACCGGTCGAAACAGCGCCTTAAGATTATCCGGAAGTTCGCTTCTGCCGGCGTAACCAGGATTCATCGTAATGAATACGGCACAGGTGGGGTCCAATTTGATCTCGGTACCTTCGAATAGAATCTGTTCGTCCCCACTGTTGATGGATCGTTGAATCGTAAGAATTTGCTGTGCCACAACCGACAATACTTCCAAATCGATACGATTGAATTCATCGAAACAGGACCATGCTCCCGTGCTTGCCAATCCCTAACGATAAAAATTTCAATCGAATACCTCTATGAGCTACAGCTACGTGAACGACAAGATAAGATCGTGTTATCGGGCAAATTCGTACCTTAAAAAATTTTCCCAACGCTATGTAATCAAGACCGTCGGAGCAATTGAAAACGACGCATTGTTTCGCTACGGCTTTAGCTAAATCCTTGGTCGTCTCGGTTTTACCCGTTCCGGCGGGACCCTCGGGCGCACCGCCAAGATTTAAGCTTAACGCGCTGAACAAGGTGCGGTAGCATCTATCGGTTAACGGCGTTATCACGAGTCTTGACGTGTTGCCTAAATATTCGTACGCATATTTTAACGAAGTATTTATCATCGTCGCGACCAAGTTTTCGTCCTGCGAATCAACAAAGATAAAGTCAATAAACGAGAATTCGGACTCGTTCGAGATCTCTCTGGGTTTAACGTGTTCACTGCCCACGTCAGTCATACGTGACTTACACAATTGTTTACTAGATTTCAACGTTACTTCGTAGAGTGACAGGAAGGGGTAAATGAAAATTTTGTTTGGACTTACGAATTATAAGAAAGTTAAAAAAGCAGTGACTGTAATAAATCATGATCTAATAAGTAATATGTCACGTGCTGGCGTGGCGCTTAACTTGTTAAAGATGTTTTTGTATCGACTAATATTTTCGTTTCGATTTACCCTCCAATAATATCGCAGTTGAGCCAACCACGGGAATCCGGTTGCATCGTCGACGCGTTGCTCGAACAACGAGTTTACCAGATCTCGGCTATGAACGTCCAATGTAACCAGCGCTTCTACAATCAAATAAACAACGGGATAAGACAAAGAAATTCCAGAGAATTTCTACATTTTTCCATATGCGTACTAAATATGTACTATCGCCAATTTGTCTCTAGTAGTCGATCGTACCTAACGTTGTTCGATTCTGTACCGATAACTTTCCACGAACAAGATTCACGATTTCGTGCAACTCGTGCGTACAAGTAGCAACATAATTTCCTACACTGGCCACAGATTGCAAGAGCGCCTTCGTTACATCGGCCGTCCAATAGAGTTTGCTGACACACAGTATGGTCTGTCCAGGCCAGATCAGAGCCCATCTCGATCGAGCTTCTTTTAAATAGCCATCCTTTGCCTTGATCACCTGTAACATGTAACACGTGTCATACGTACAATAACACGTACTTAACCTAAAAGACAAACCGCGGAACAGAAACAGAAGCTTTTTGATTTACAATTCGAATCGAAGTCGTTCGAGTTCAATGCAGTGATGCCAGAACGGTTGAATCGAGGGGAATACAGTTTACCACCTCTCTGATTACCAGAGTATGTGATACGTTGCGCGGCACGTCACGTGAACAGTCTACGGTCTTAGTGGGAGACGTTGGAGAGAGTGATGCCAGAAATGTCAGCTTTTCGCGCATGCGTATTCGCGCGTGGCATCAGTACTGTAAATAATGTTTTTCATTCAACATTCACATACTATCTTTACCTAAAAAAGTTCGGATTATACAGGATAACATAATAGAAATTTTTATTTTATTTGGCAGAATCTATAAAGAATACCAACATTTGTTGCAAGACAAAAGGATACTGCCAAAAACGTTTCCAGTATCCAAAATAATAAAAATATATTTTCTAATTATATAAATAAACAAGTAAATAAAAAATAACATCCGTTATCTTCAAGTTCGTCTATGGCAGTGCTAGGTCCCGGCACGCCACCTAGATGTTTCTCTTTTTTGGCGCATATACGTTACTGGATTCCGTGCGCGCCGCAGTACGCATGCGCGAAAAGCTGACATTTCTGGCATCACTGGCTGGAGTATGCTCAGGTAGTGGAAGGGGAAAAGGAGGAGAGGAAAATCAACCCAGTTTTGGGTAGATCTGGCATCACTGGATCAATGTAGGGCTGTTACTTCCCTTCGAAGGTCGAAGATTTCAAAACTTCGAAGTTCCCTTCGTTCCTTCGAAGCTTCAAAGAGACGAAGCTTCGGAAAAGTAACAGCCCTAGTTCAAAGTGTCGAGAGATGAACCGGTTGACTAGGAATTGTGGCAACATCAGAATTCGTGTTCACCTGCGCTCTGACGCTCTTTTTCATAGAAAATTCGAGCTCGAGTAACCACTTCTCCACTTGTCCTCGAGCCGCTTCGGTAGAAATGATGTCCTCGAGGATAATTTCCTCTCCCTCGGACGATTTCATAGCAGTTATCTCCATATCGTAAGTGAAACTTAGTGTTGCGATACCTTCGAAACATTTCTTCAAATGTGGTTGCACTCTAACGCGATCGAAACCACAAGAAAAACCGCAGATATTAAAATTTATAAATACATGGAAACGTCATCTTTACAACTACATGTACACATTTATGTTTGTATGCATATATGTAGCTACGTACGTACTTATGTAGGTACGTACAGTAACAGCGCGATCTAAGTACAACGGAACATTGCGACCTATGTCGCTTGGCCTACTCCTTCCGCTGCGGGGTATCCCCGGAAGGGCCGTGAAGATCGAGCTGCCTCGGTCGCCGAGCAGTGTAAACATGCCGCGTAATCTGATCCTGGGTCGGGTATATCGGCGTGAATCACTACTAATCCAATTATAAAACTTCTTTATTTTTTATTATTTTTTCATGGAACTTTCACCAACATATTCGTGGCATTTTTCTAATGAAAATAATACCAAATATGATATAATTCTGATGATATTTACTTGTGTAATGAACAATGGAAGTTTTTTATTGGCATTACATTGTACGGACAACGTGGGCCTTTGAACTGTGCCGGCGGCCGCGACTCATGTCATCTCTTTCTTTCCTATACGGTGTCCTTCTTTACGTCCCAAACTTTCATCGTTTATTATACAAGTAAACATCATCGGAATTATATCATATTTGGTATCATTTTCATTAGAAGTATGCCACGAATATATTCGTAAAATTTCATTAAAAATAAGTAAAAAATAAAGAAGTTTTATTATTGCACTAATATTGTCTCACCGATACGCTATTTTTTGTTTCGCCTTCGGCCGCGCGGTCCGTGTTTGCGTGCTGTCCTTTTCTACGTTTGGCGCGGTCGCCGCGGTCACAAAAGAATAGTGTCCCTTCACGATCTAAGTCTCGGCAGAGAACCGAACAAGGACTTAGATCGCGGGGTTACTGTATGTACCGTCTGTCCATCAGGAGATGGCAGTGATTTTCGACAGTGGGGTGCAGAGGGACTGCGAGACCCCACTCTAGACGCCAGGCTGCGGGCCCCACTCTTACGCTTACGTTCTGGTGGGAACGGTCGACATAGGCGCTCAGCGTCACCACATCTCTCTGTTGCAGTCACACTAATATGCGCGTTTCCGTCTTTGTTGCGCGATTCAGCCAATAGCGGTAGACGTGTAGCGCGTAGAAGGGAGATCACGTGGTACCTACAAGTTTCTCACTGCCATCTCCTGATGGACGGACGGTAGGTACGCACGTACTTACGTGCCTATACATACAATACGTATTCCAATGTTCTTACCTCGTGGGATCTTTCGTTTCTGACAGTATCTCTAAAAGTTCGTCGTTCGACAAGAAGAAGAATCGAGGGAAATACAACCTCTTTTTCTCCAGGTACGCCGCCAGACCCTTTTGTATGAGATCGAGCAAGTTGGTACACTTCTTTAAACGTTCTAGCATTTTATCTATTCCAATCACAGACATAACTCGAGGATCGGCCGACACGAGTTCCATAAGTTCTCTCCAGATCTATACATCGCAACGAGCGATAAGACAACACACGACATCACGTTACGATGTTGTTGTAAAATTCTTGCTACCGCGATGATAACTCATCGTTTAACAACGGAAATAGTCGTTGTCGCCCGTCGGTCTAATCGGAAATCTAATCCATTACATGCATACTGTATAAAAGTATGAACTAAGAACCGACGCGCGACACGCGACGCAACAACAGGTAAAAAACAAAAAGGACAGAAACAAGACATACTTTGTCCACCGCGCTAAATCGTCGACCTTCCTCCGGCATTTGCTTCTGAATATCGGCCGAAGAAAATATCGGCTCGAGATACATCCACGTCGCTTGGACCTGCAGCCAATAATCCATAATGTCTAGCAGCAACAATAATTTGGACTCCCATTCTCTGCAGGATTACAGCAGAGAATCGATCGATCGTTGCGACGCGTTTTACAACCGACATACCCGTAGAAAACAAAGAAAGAGTGAATGAGAGAAACCGACCAACAAGAAACAACGATCAAGAAGCAGCGCACGCTCTAGAGGTTACGTCGCCGAGGACAAAAAGACAAATTGCCGCTCCTTAAGAATATATACAGTGTGTCCCACATAAATGGGAACACCTAAATATCTGTCGTATTTACAGTCCTATCAGAAAACTTCAGAGGACAAAGTGACACTATTGCAGGGGGAAAATATAATGGTAAAGAAAAAAATTTTTTATGTCGTGTTTTTTTAATGACATTTCAAGGTCACCGATGTTTTTTTAAATGGAATAGTATATTTTTTTTACGAAAGCATGATAGACAATAAAAAACTGAATTTAGCGGATACCACCTTTTTGAGCTTGAAATGACCTTGAGCAAGAATAATCATGTTGGAGCGGATAAAATGTGGAAGTTTAAAACTTACGTGTTTCAGCAAAGATTACGCGTTGTTTACGGCGGGTTGACCTTTACATGTCATAATAAATGTTCGAAATGTTGACCATCCTCATTTATGCAATATAGTAATCTTGCATTAAATGATCTGTAGGCATTGTCGATTTCCTGAGACGTAATTGAAGCAAATGCTGCAGTAATTATTATGATTTTTAGAACTTACACTACCGGTATTTTTAAATTGTTTTACCACAACGGAAAAATGCGTGTAACGAAGGACAAATACGATTCACAAATTTTTCACGATACAAATGTACTGCTTGCCTCAAAGATTGGTGGCCTTCACCATAAGTGAAAACCATATCGATTCGTTCCTGTACAGTATAACACATTGTTATCACTTTTACGTTTCGTATACGAATAAGGCAGAAGGAACAACGTACTTACTCTAATCGATTAACCTTCTGTTAACGATCTCAATGATACATACTTTAACATAAACATACGCTGTTTACTATGAAAAATATTTGAAACATTTATTGTGGTTTGTAAAGGTCAAACCGACGTAAACAACGCGTAATCTTTGCTGAAACACGTAAATTTTAAACTTCCACATTTTATCCGCTCCAACATGATTATTCTAGCTCAAGGTCATTCCAAGGTCAAAAAGGTGGTATCCACTAAATTCAGTTTTTTATATGTCTATCGTGCTACCGTAAAAAAATATACTATTCCATTTAAAACATCATCGGTGACCTTGAAATTTCATTAAAAAGTACGACATAAAATATTTTTTTCTTTACCATTATATTTGCCCCCTGCAATAGTGTCACTTTGTCCTCTGAAGTTTTCTGATAGGACTGTAAATACGACTGATATTTAGGTGTTCCCATTTATGTGGGACACCCTGTATATATATATTTTTTAAATAAATCCAAAATGGCGCCCCTACATTTTGGCGCCCCGGACAAATGTCCCAGTTGCCCGCCCCTAGAGCAGGCCCTGCAAGAAGAAACAGGAATGAACAAGCACGACACTTACAGCGTCTCTTTTTCGAACGGGCGAATGTAAAGAGAATTTTTCATGGTTTGAGCTTTGGTCAAGTGATCGTCGAGAAGCAATTGTATGTCGTCGACGCTCGCGATCACGTATGTACCGGTGTCTCGGTAAGGATTCACCGTGAACGCGATGTCTGTCCAATCTTCATGCATTCGTAGGAGAGCCTTCTCCAAGCTACCCTCCTTCGACGACGCTTCCGATATCGCTTCGAACTTCGAGACGTAATCCAGCAAACCGTAATCGAGAATCTGTGTTCGCCGAAAAATATCGGTTGTATTTACAATATATAATACTTTTCTATTTGTGTAAATAAAAAAACGGTAATCAATTTATACCTTGGCGAGAGTCATCGACTGATCGACCTTTATGGGGAAACCAACTATCTCGGAAACCAATTCCCAGTGACGACTCTTCATCGATGGATTTCCAAGAGTAGATATCAATGGTATGTACTGTTTGAACTCTTCGATTCGTATTCGCACTGTCTCGGCAAGTTTCTTTGGTACCGGCTCTTGGATGGATCTTTCCAGTCTATAAATCGTACGGTAAGCGATTCCCGTAGCCGTGTCGATTTCCTCGGGTTCGTAGCTACCCACCATAGAATTCATCCATGCGTCGTAACTCGTTAAAAATTCACAAGCACCGTCGTACAGTTTTTTGAACGGCATAAGTTTATCCGCGGTCTAGAATATCGGGTTGAAAAAACACATCGTGATGAAAAAACATCCGGAAAACTGTACTCGAAATAACTAACCTCTTTCCGCAACGGATATTGCGACAATTCCCAACCAAATAATTCTTCTTCTTCGTTGAATCTATCGATAGCATACATCGCGGCGATCAATTTATTTTCCAGCCGTTCAGCCTTCTTTTGATATCGATAGATTTCATCTATGTTTCCCCAATACTGCAGTTCGTTGCAATGCTTCGCGTAGACCTGGAGCTCCCGTTCGAATTGCTCGATTCTTTTCCGCAGACTTTTCTGATATTCTCCAGTCTTGCTCGCTACTATTTCTCTGTGTTGCTCGAATACCTCGGGAAGCTTGTGATACCTTGTTACGCGGTACGCGTACACGATTTGTCGAAATAGAAGTGTCGGATATTTCGGTGGGATTTGAAATGGATAAAAAAATATGTACAATGTACATACATACGACTGTTACTGAATTATGATCAAAATCGTTTGGTACCAGTGTCGCCAGAAACACCCAACACTGGAAGGATTTTCCTCTCCTCCTTTTCCCCTTCCACTATCTCATTCCACTACCATGAGCACAGTCTCCCGCTAAGACCGTAGACTGATCACGTGACGTGCCGTGCAATGTGTTAAGGTGCCCCTAGACGATCAATAATATTGTCAATATAGGTTGACCAATAATATTAAAGCTACCGTCAATACACTTCAATAATCTTGTCAATCTAACTATCAATACGGCGACTACGCTCTGTTGTTTTGAAAAACAGTTGTGTACTCTGCCAGCCATTTTACCTGTACGACCAGTACGACGTCCGAGTCGAGACTGACGAAATATTGACAATTAAAACTCCTAAACGTCAATGCGCGCATCAATATGGCTCCCGTCAATGCGCTTCAATCAAAATTTCTATCAATATGCTTCAATATATTGACACTGCGTTTGAACCCCTTCAAAACTTTCAATGTGCCCTTTCAATGCGCCTCGTCAATATTATTGATGGGCGTATTGACAATATTATTGATCGTCTAGGGGCCCCTTTACATATTACTCTGGTCATCAGAGAGGGGGTAAACTGTATTCCCCTCGATTTAACCGATCTGGCGACACTGTTTGGTACAACGCTTACCAAAATAAGTTTCACGAGGCAAATATATTGTTTCCGAACTCGTTTGTCGCGCAAGTAAAACGTATGTATGTTCGTACGCAGTGCGTGTAATACGTATTTTCTACTTCTCTTACTCTACTTACGTACCATTGGAAAGGAAAATTGTTGGTTTTCAGTTCGACGGGAGTCAAGATCGAATAATCGGATAGAAAATTAATGTACTTGATGATTTCTTGCAGCCGAGTTTTCAATTGAATCGCAGTCTCGGTTTCCGAGACGCGTATAAATTCTCGAAGCTCCATCAATTCCATCGTATTTGCCGGCACGCTGAGCGCTCTATCCACGATATGCTGATAGACTTCTCCAATACTGAATGCATACAATACGATGCAATACGATACAATATGCTATAATATATTATGGGATAATATGTATTGTGTCGGGGCTCAGAATTACTCGCGACGGCCGATTTTCGCGTCTCGCTTCCCGTGGCGATCCTAGTTCTCCTTGGCGCCACGAATAGCGACTGTGGAACGTGGGACCACGAACTTAAGGACTGTGCATTATGCTGCGGGGGTGAGGCGAAAGACGGAAGGGGTATCAACTTGTCGGCCATCTTGGATGGCAAACACTGTGGTGCGCTCTATAGGCAGTGTTGGGATATGGTGCAAGATTTCACGCGCATGCGCGGCGATTTCAGCCTCGGTAAAGTAAGATTTTCGATAAAATGGGGTACTTTGAGCAACCAGCAGAATTTTAAAAAATTGGTATGATTTGATTCTGAAAAATGAGTGTATAACATGTGTATTTGTGTATATTTTGTAACTCGTAGGACACGTCCTGAAGTCTTTTTGTCCGGAATAGATTGTTTCGAGATATTCCCGCCAATATAACTGTCTCAGGGCTCCACTACCTCTGTCATCATGATATAGATACATTACTGTTTTGGGCGCGCATGCGACTGAAATCTTGCACCGTATCCCAACGCTATCTATAGGCAATTTTAAATACTAGTTGCGCAAATTTGCAATGTAATCATGCAGGAAATAGATACACATAATTTATTTATAAATTTATATTGGAGTCGAATGTGCAATATTTTATATATATACAGATATATATACAAATGCACTTGTTATGCACTCATTTTTCAGAATCAAATCATATCAATGTTCCAGCAACGTTATATAGATGGCAACACTAGTTTTGCCATCCAACATGGCCGCAGTCTACCATCCCTCCCCGCTCGCGGTACGACCCCTCTCACCCATAAACCCACTTTATGTGGAACGCGCCTGAAGAGCTTCGAACTAAAGCCGCCACGGGGAGCAAGATGCGCGGCTGGGTAGAGGGGGCGTAGCCTTCGAAAATCGGCCGTCGCGAGTGGGTAATTCCGAGCCCTGTATTGTATAATACATAGACGATTAAAACCGTGGCAACCGTTGCAGCTGTCGCGCGTCGATCGCCAATAGACAACGAGACGGTTCCACAGTTTTTTGATGCTGAATTGATCACTTACGCCCTAGATTTGTGTTGATAATCGACAATCATTTTAGCCACCAGTTCTTCTTTGAGTCTGCGAGCTACAGATGCAATATGATCTATAAGCTGTCCTCTATGAACGACGAAGAATTCATCAAAGCCGGTTCGATCGAATTCTATCGGTACATGCCGAGACAGACGATCATAGTATACGATCAGAGCTTTGAAACGCTCGAAATCTTGACCCGAATCTCCACTTAAAACTTGATCAACTTTCTCGGTGTCTGCGTCAGTCATTAAACTCGTGTACTTCTCGAATTCCTTGATCTGCGACTCCGGACCAATTTTTCCTTTATCGATCAGCAGCGCAATTTTCTCGACACACCGCTCCGTATATTCTTCAGAGATCCACGGCTACGACGATAAATAAAACGATCGATACGATACGCTCGTATTTCGTGTGATTTGTTTACTACATGTACATAGGTGCATACGAGTATACGACACTGTACCTCGAGTAAACTTCGAGAAAACTCCACAGTTTCCTCCGTAAGGTCTTTCATCTTTAAAAGCGTTTCCACGCGAGGCAATTCATTTATCAAGTCGTGCAGTTCCTGCAGCAACGTTGACAACGCTTCGGCGTAAGCTTTAAACGTTGGTTCGAACCCGATAATCGCGTTTCTTATCATCAGCTTTATGTCGAACCCGTAGTATATACTCTGCATTGGACAATGACATGACAATTGATCTCTCGAGTTGCTCCCATTCAAATATATCGATCAAACCCGTCAAAACATACTTACACCCGCCTTTGAAATATAATCGATATACTGTTCCATCGACCGGTAACAGAGTTCTCGCAACTGATCTTCCATGATGAAAGCGACGCAATTAAAAAATCGTTTACATCTCGAAATGTCGCTTCTCAAAGGTAACTCGTTCCTTTCGTAAGCCTAAATTAATTAGTAGACGATATGTCAATGTTTCAAAGACGCTATACTCTCTTCCACGACAGAATAGACCCGCGCTGGAACCAGTTTTCGTTCTTTCTGCGCATCTCCCACTCCGTACGCCCCCTTCCCAATGCACAACGCCAATTCGCGTCATTCGTAGCATTCTAACAGGTGTCGCCACATGACGATTTCGGGGTTAAATTGCATGTTAATCCGTACCTCTGTCCAAACTATTATTTCACTGTGTGTATTAAACTCGCAGTCAAGAAAGTGGGAGTGCGCAGTGGAAGGACTCGTTGGGCTCCGTACCATCTTCCAAGCTGCGCGAAACAGGTCTATTCTCGTGGAACAGAGTATAGCAAACATATATTACGATGCGCTATATACTATCGGTATACGAACGTATGTATGTAATTTACTAGGTAGAAAACGCTTTACGGTGGATCGGACAGACCTTTTATTTCGACTGTTTATAGCGATATAAAGTAGTAGATAACAAATACAAAAAATACCGTAAACAATATGGCTTGAACTTTCGGCAACCAATCTTTTACAAGACCTTCCCTTGTCTTCCAGCACATTTTTTGGATGACGTCTTCGAAGCCGACAAGATCGTACGATGTACCGTATGACATCAATTCTTCAACATCTATTACTTTTCTATCGTTGAATTCTCGGTACCAGTAATCGACGATTCGTCGCACAGCAGGACAATACAAAATAATCAATTTCTCCACTTTCGCTCTGCTCAATCGACAACTGCTCATCGAATAATGCCCTTCTGACTCTCGGCTTTTTTCAGCTTGTTCGCTCGTTCCGAGCACGGTAAACTGGGAATCATACGCAATCTTAAGTATCTGACATTTGTATTTACGTAAACACATCCGACACGAGTAGGACACGTATACATATATTATGTACATCTACAGGGTGGGGCAAAAACTAACTTCCGTAGAAAAAAATGTTTCAAATAAAAAGTTTGTCAAGGAGGGGCTGATGCAGCAGTCATAACCATTTTTAATTTTCAACATGTTTTCAAGGTCATTACAAGGTCAACTTTATTTTTTCAAATAGGAACTTATATTTTTCATGATAGATTCTTAATCTACGACTTGAAACAAATAACTTTTATTTGAAACTTTTTTCTCCGGAATTTAGTTTTCGAGATATTCCAGGTGGCCAGGATAAATGTCCCACCCTGTATATCTAATATCTATATATGTAGATGTAGTTTGCCGTTTCGAAGGGAAACGTAAAACAGATCGAAGTATGTAAAAATAAAAATATAGACGAACCTTATTCGAGATCACAGTGTCTAACGAACACGCGATCACATATTCCACAACCGCTCTCTTCACGTCCAACACGTATTGTTCTTTCACTTCTTTTACCAAGCGTGACACCAAGTCTCGAAACTTTTTTCGCCATTTGAGAGGAACCATGCCCAAGATACGGCCCAAAAGATCGGTGTCCATCGAGCCAACGTAAAAATCCTCGATTCCATGAGTTACGTAATAATAATAACGCAAAATATCTTTATCCGTATCTGTTAATATACCCGATTTGTCATTTTCAACCTCCGTTTCGTTTGCTTTACATTGATCGCCGCATTCGTTCGTTTTATAGTATGGTTCTTCCTCTTTCTTCTTCTGCCTTTTCCTCAGAATCTCAGTGAGATGCGCACGAAAATTCTCTCTTTTCTCGCAGAGCGCCAGATACTTCTTCATAGTTGAAAGTCGATTCTATTTCTATTATCTCATCGAAAGAATGATCCTATCCGTGAAAAACGTTTCAACTGTTGCCTGCGAAAAAGACAACGAATCCTTTTCGAAAGCTCGCAAATTTAGCGATCGCGTACAGTATACATATTGTACACAATTCGAGGCACGGGTCTACACAAAGATTCACTTGATCCTTAGAAATGTTGTCATACACTCGATTACACACAATCTACGGTTGATCCTGATTGAACTTCAATTAACGTATCCTGCTGTCAACTCGCGATCCAACGAAATACTTTTTCAACGATTTTCAACGGTTTCGATGGTGCCGATGGTTGCGATGATTCGACGGTGGTCGATCAATCAAAGCCACGTGTAACTTTCCATGACAACCGCGTTCTCTATGCATACATATACGTAAGTACATATGTGTATATATATTAGGGTGTCCCATAAGTTTCTTCCTTTTTTTTTTATGCGAAATGAATACACGATATTTGTTGTTTAAGGTTGATTTATTGTGTTATACAGTAAATCCTCTATAAACGCATAAATGCTGTAGCAGATAAACGCAGAAAATATATCCCCTCCACTTTAGTAATCCGATCTCGGCTCGGGTATATCGGTGTCAACCATTACTAATGCGACGCGGAGAGTCGCAGTCGTCGGTACAATCCAAAGACCCGTGCGTCATGACAATGTAACACCAATATTTAATTTTTTTTATTATTACTTATTTTTTAATGAAACTTTCATCGATATATTCGTGGCATTTTTCTAATTAAAAAAAGACCAAACACGATATGATATCAACTGTGTAAATACTGTTGTAGTATTTAGTGGTTGAAATGAACGTTTCGAGCGCAAGGAAGGATAGCGTATGGGAAAGAAAGAAACGCGGAGAGTCGCAGTCGCCGGCCCAGTTCAAAGTCCCGCGCGTGGTTTCGCTTTACACGCGTTGTCCTTCTCTACGTTCGGCTTGGCCTTAGAAGCTCGAAAAATAGCTACCCGTCACAGGTAAATGCATACTATCCCCCCGAGGCTTATGCGTTTATAGAGGATTTACTCTATATGACCAATTCTGCTCTATTACCTTCTTCCATCTCTCAGGAAGCCTTATTATGCCCTCTTCCCAAAATTATTGAAGCTTACTTGCAAAATATTCATCAAGGTGCCTCTTTATTTCGCTTACTAAATAGCCAAGAAATGAGGCTGCATATTTATATAAACTCAAAACTAGGTTGATTTTCCTCTCCTCCTTTTCCCCTTCTACTATCCCATTCCACTATATGAGCACACTCCAACGTCCCCCACTAAGACCGTAGACTGGTCACGTGACGAGCCGCGCAACGTGTTACCACGGACGTAAAGGACTGAGCATAAAGTGGGTTTATGGGTCAGAGGGGTCGTTCCGCGAGCGGGGAGGGATGGTAGACTGCGGCCATGTTGGATGACAAAACTAGTGTTGCCATCTATATAACGTTGCGGGAACATTGATATGATTTGATTCTGAAAAATGAATGCATAACAAGTGTTTTTGTATATATATCTGTATATATATAAAATATTGCACATTCGCTTTCAATATAAATTTATAAATAAATTATGTGTATCTATTTCCTGCATGATTACATTGCAAATTTGCGCAACTAGTATTTAAAGTTGCCTATAGATAGCGTTGGGATATAGTGCAAGATTTCACGCGCATGCGCGGCCAAAACAGTAATGTATCTATATCATGATGACAGAGGTAGTGGAGCCCTGAGACAGTTACATTGGCGGGAATGTCTCGAAACAATCTATTCCGGACAAAAAGACTTCAGGACGTGTCCTACGAGTTACAAAATAGACACAAATACACATGTTATACACTCATTTTTCAGAATCAAATCATACCAATTTTTTAAAATTCTGCTGGGTGCTCAAGGTACCCCATTTTATCGAGAATCTTACTTTACTGAGGCTGAAATCGCCGCGCATGCGCGTGAAATCTTGCACCATATCCGAACACTGCCTATAGAGCGCACCACAGTGTTTGCCATCCAAGATGGCCTACAAGTTGATACCCCTTCCGTCTTTCGCCTCACCCCCGCAGCATAATACACAGTATTACACAGTCCTTAAGTCCGTGCGTGTTACACTGATATAATGTATCAGTGGTTACATATTACTCTGGTCATCAGAGAGGTGGAAAACTGTATTCCCCTCTATTTAACCGATCTGGCAACACTGCAGCCAGTTAGACTTATTCATAGCGTGGCGCGGAAGAAACTTATGGAACACCCTAATGCATACGTAAGTGTATGTATTGTATATGCACGTATTGCGTAGGAGTATATTTGTTTGTTTCAAAATGTTTGCTGTAATTGTTATGTAATGTAACCTCACTTTGAATTGAACTTTTTCGGCGTATCCAAATAGTATTTGCAACGATTAGGAAACTCAAAGTATTTATAAAATTATAATTATACATATAACCTAAAATACTGAAACGCAGAACACACTGACAGTTAGTTTTTTATTAAGATTATCGTCATTTTTTTACACTGAAAATCTATTCACATAAAAACACAGATAAACCATCCACACATACATGCGTACATACATAGGTACATGTACACGCTTGTATATTTGACGGATATTTGCTCTTACATTTCTGTATTTATTACATACATATATAGATAGACATACTAACGATATATCCGCCTATATGTATAAGAGACGCTCGTTTCTTTCTATGTACGTATACACACACAAAAATACACATGATGTATCTATTATTTCGCGAACTCTTTTCTTTGGTTGCACGAATACTTGTTTGTAAAAGTAGTAGTAGTAGTAGTAGCAGCTTCGTAGCTTGGTGATGGTAAATAAACAAATACATACAATAATTCGTTTGGTCGATAGTTTTAGAAAGAAATTGATCAATAGATTCGGAATGCAAAAAGATTGAACTATTTAGTAAATCGGTATATATTAACACTTGTAATTGTTAGCACGAAAAGAGGTTATAATACATATTGTATATCCGAGTGCGTGTAGAACATTTTTTGATTGTCATTCGATCGATTTCTTTGCTTCTTGATCCCACATCGAGTCTTATACGATAAACATTCACTTCTTTTGTCGTTTTTCTCACGCACGCACGCAAGCACGCACACGTACCCAAACTTTTCCTCCAACATTAAAGACATAATACAATGCATGTAAACACACTAATTTGTGCAATGCTCTATGTATTTACAGCGATTCACGATCAACGCGATCGTGTTTTATCATCACAATCGATCGATCATGCACGGATAATCAATTTCATGATTAACCATTCTCCATAGACACTACGCATGTTGAGGTGAACAAGCCTGCACAATTGACATTTTTCACAATAATTCGACCAACATTTGTGTTATTGCGACAGAATCGCAGACTTTCAATAAATTCGGGGCAATTCTCCCTTGAATAGGTATAGAAGTAGAAAAGCAGTATTTTAGCGAAAAAAAGAAAAATAACGAAACTTGATCTTTTTGTTAAATTGGTAATTCACGAAAAGCAATGAACGTTTCAATGGAAACCCAATACGTAGTAAAAAAGGAACAAAAAAGTTACCGATAAATATTGATATTACGAAATACACCCACCAACCATCTTTTCATCTGGTATTTCATCGTGTATACATGTATCCGAAGGAAAAAAACCGGGACACAACGAAGTAAAAACATATACCATGTACAATATTGAATAGCGTACAACTTGATGCCGCATTCGAATCAGTGATGGTATATGGTCTCGGTTTTTTCGCGCATGCGCGACTAAATGCAGGAACGTGACGTACGTCTTATGTTTGTGGGGAAAGTAGGGGGGGAACTGTTATTGGCGGGAAACCGGACAGAAGAGTGCAAGACGGCACGACGAGACGACCGTACTTCGAAATTTTGGTAAGTTAATGTTAATATATTCGATTTCATAATGGCAACTAGTATTGCAGAAGGAGCTACTTGTCAATTCATATTTGAAAATCGAAAAAAAATTTGCGAAACTATACGGGGTGACCAAGGTACCCCATTTTAGCCCAACTTTGTACTTTACTGACGCTAAAATCGTCGCGCATGCGCGAGAAAACCGAGATCATATACCATCACTGATTCGAATACAAAAATTCGGAAGAAACGTTAGCTCGGCCGAATCTTGAAACTTGTAATTTTCATTACCTAGCACGTACAATATGATCTTACATATATTGTCGAACTTTGAACGAATTATTTGATATTTTATTCGAATCTGTAGTTGTTCGGCAAGGTACGGTAACTCGGGGAGGCGGTGACCGATTATGGTCTCGTGAAGCGGTGCCGGTACGATGTCCAGGCGAATAATTCTACGAAAAGAATAAATGTGCTGCATGTACATATTTTACTACGCATCTTTACTACTATCGCTATCGTTATGTTTATGCGTTGCAACGTGCAAAACAATATGACTTTTGCTATTACAAATACATACACCTTGCCCCACGAGAGAACCGTACCGCGTGAAGACCGGTTTTCGTTCGTTTCTGCGCATCTTCGCCCTGATTGGTGGTATTCTCACTCCGTACGCTCCTTTTCCCAATGAGAGGTTCGCTGCGCCTTCCACGACGAGTCAAGCTGCGCGAAACAGTACGGTTCTCTCGTGGGGCAAGGTATAGAATATGTATAAAACTACGTCTATAATGCGTCCTTGTCGACGTTTTGTTACAAATAGAATATGTACATACAGGCAGAACGTGTTAGCATATCGAGGTTTCTATTACTCGTTGCATACGCCATGTCATAGAATGTATAGTATGTCTGTTGAAATTATATTGTATAGTAATTGCGAGATTGTTGAAGTAACAAATGTTCTTGTATGGGCGTATCGAATGATCACCGATTATTATTATCAATCGTATAGACAGACCAGAGGTGCAAAATGTACGGCCCGCGGGCCATTCTCCAGTAAGAGGAGATGTCCCCTCCACATCGCGCCGCTACTTCGTCGGATGTGACGACTGGCGACCAGTGATGCCAGAAATGTCAGCTTTTCGCGCATGCGTACTGCGGCGCGCGCGGAATCCAGTAACGTATATGCGCCACATGTAGGTGGCGTGCCGGGACCTAGCACTGCCATAGACGAACTTGAAGATAACGGATGTTATTTTTTATTTACTTATTTATTTATATAATTAGAAAATATATTTTTGTTATTTTGGATACTGGAAACGTTTTTGGCAGTATCCTTTTTTCTTGCAACAAATGTTGGTATTCTTTATAGATTCTGCCAAATAAAATAAAAATTTCTATTATGTTATCCCGTATAATCCGAACTTTTTTAGGTAAAGAAAGTATGTGAATGTTGAATGAAAAACATTATTTTTAAAACAGGGCCTTAAAGAAATCTCAAAAATTTGAAATTAGTACAGTACTGATGCCACGCCCGAATACGCATGCGCGAAAAGCTGACATTTCTGGCATTACTGCTGGCGACCAGGGTTGCTATCTGCGCGTCCCACCAGGCCCCTTACCCTTCCGCCCCTCGCCAAGCGGCACTGTTAACCCAGCCTTCGCTTCCCCTACTCTTCCGCCTGGGACGCGTACGTATGAGCGTTCGTGGGAAGAGTGGGAGAATTGAAAGCCGGCTTAGCAGCGCAGCTAGGCGAGGAGCGGAAGGGTAAGGGGCCCGTACATGGCAACTCTGGTGGCGACGTGCCGTAGGGGAAGATTCCTCTCCTCTACTCTTCTAAACGAGCCACAGTGTTTCGCTCTTATGGGCGTTCGATGTGGAGGGGACGATTCTCCTTACCCCGGAATGAAAGCACGGTCTCGTGCAGCCCGCGGATCGCTTCGAGCTTGTCACCTCTGGTATAGACATAGACGACTATGTTAATTATTATACATGTATGTATAGAATAGAGTGAATGTATCGCCAATTTGACAAACACATCCTGTATTGTTTAGTTGTCACGTTGTCAATTGTCAGCTATCGTAGAATCGGTAATGAAAACCTATGCCCACGCGTGTTAACGCACTCCGTTACTGTAACTCGTTTCGGTTTGAGACCGAAATTTTATTGAGTTTCCTCTATCTACTACCACCAGCACCGGCCATAACTAAGAAAACCGTATGCAACGACAACGAGTAACTTGTGCGCGATAACGCGTCGCCGTCTAAACCAGGGATGGGCAATTTTGCCTCAATTGAGGCAAAACCGTCCACACCGTAGCGCCCTCTGTCCCCTTCCATCAAGCACGGTACAATGGGGCAAAAGAGACACGAGACATCAGCGTACGCAACGAACGTGCGCGCTGCATGAAAGAGAGGTTAGTGGGAGAAGCAGGCGTTTGAGGGGCTCCACCACTGATCAGTGGGCTCCACCTGTGCCCACCACTGGTCTAAACGGATGTGTTATTGTTTAGGCAACGCGTCGACTGTCATGTCGGGAGAATACCAACGATTACCGAGTTCAGTGGACACGAACCGATTGCTCCAAATCAGGTCTGGGCAACAGGCGTTCAGACCATTCCAATATTCCGGTTCCGAGCTTCCAGAGTCGTTGTCGCAAGAATCGGCTACTCCCACTATTGCGCTCCGTTCGTCCTATCGCACCGCGACAGGCCAACTCGATTGAGGGGTGTATGTACGAGTTCGCATGGAGTCGAAATCGTCGTAACGCGAGCTGGTACTCCCCTCACGCGCCCGTGTGAGTCGGTCAGCCGGACGACCGGAGCGCGATAGTGGTGATAGTCGATTCTTGCGACAGCAACTCTCGAAGCGCCAGTTGCCCAGGCCTGCTCTAGATTCTAAATAGTTAGGGCATTTAGATAGGTGTACATTTGAAAATGAAAACGATCAATGGAACGTGCGAACACCTGCTGCAGTAGTTCCGCAATTTAAGCCCGACTGAGAATTGCGATCTATGTCTCTTCGCCTACCCCTTCCACTGCGGGTATCCCTGGAGGGGCAAGAAGCTCGAGTTGCCTCGGTCGCCGAGCAGTGTAAACATGCCGCGTAATCTGATCCCGGGTCGGGTATATCGGTGTGAATCACTATTAATCCAATTACAAAACTTCTTTATTTTTTATTATTTTTTCATGGAACTTCCACCAGCATATTCGTGTCATTTTTCTGATTAAAATGACACTAAACACGATATAATTCGGATCATGTTTACAATAACTTTCCGAAGCTTTCATCGTCCATTACACAAGTACATAAATGTCATCGCAATTATATCTTATTTGGTGTCACGTTCATTAGAAAAATGTTACGAATATGTTGGTGAAAGTTCCATAAAGAAATAATAAAACATAAAGAAGTTTTGTTATTGCACTAGTATTGTCTCACCAATACGCTATTTTTTGTTGCTCCTTAGGCCGCGTGGTCCGTGTTTACATGCTGTCCTTTTCTATATTCGGCGCGGTCGACACGGCCACAAAAGAATAATATCCCTTCACGATCTGTCACAGCAGAGAACCGAGAATTGGTTTAAATCGTGGGACTACTGTAGTTCGCAGTAAGAAGCGTAGGTACTTTGCTACGCATGCTAAGTGATTCCATTGATTCCCTATTTATTATCGCTGTTGATAGAATTACAGTCACAAGTTAGAGCTACAGGATACACTAAATACAATAATGATGCCAGGCTATGTAGATGCTACATACATGCGTTATCCATTCAATGAACGAGGACGTAATAGTTGTTCTTCGAAGCAGTCGAAGTCGTTCAAATCTTTTCCGTTGCATCCACGTTTGCCACTCGAGTTTATTCCGTGTCGCTTCGCTTCGAATGGAAGTTTAAAGTTAGTCTTTTTCTTTTCAAATTACATACATACGTTCCCGAGAAAATAGAAAAATTTCACTATTTGTAATCTCGGGTTGCCACGACAGATGCGTAAATAGATGATATCATTTAATGTGAACCGAACTAAACCGATGCGTCCTCGAACAATGAATCTGTTGGCTACAGTCTACGTCTAGGTTTACGTCTAGATCTGCATGATACGAGGCTGACGTAGTAGTTAGTTTTATGATCATGTTGGAGCATAGGTTTTGTCGACTAGATGCAAAGCTGCGATATTAGAAGGTGACGTGACATGTGTATATGATGATGGTAGCGTAGAATCGAGCGTGGGGAATGAGTACACTTCGAAACATTCTACGATTTACCAGCACTATTGAAGCATGGGCAGAGCGCGTTCAACATTCGACTGCAGAACCCACGTCCACGATAGTACCAGCCAGCGATACTGTCGGTACCTTTCAGTCTAGTTCCTACGCAAATACACACACCGTTTTCAATTTCTCGGTCAAACAACAATTTCCTCGAAGATAAATGCTAAATTGTTTATATAAATATACAGGGTGTCCCACATAAATGGGAACACCTAAATATCAATCGTATTTACAGTCCTATCAGAAAACTTCAGAGGACAAAGTGACACTATTGCAGGGGGCAAATATAATAGTAAAGAAAAAAATTTTGTATGACGTGTTTTTTAATGAAATTTCAAGGTCACCGATGTTTTTTTAAATGGAATAGTATATTATTTTTACGATAGCATGATATATAATAAAAAACTGAATTTAGTGGATACCACCTATTTGACCTTGAAATGACCTTGAGCAAGAATAATCATGTTGGAGCGGATAAAATGTGGAAGTTTAAAATTTACGTGTTTCAGCAAAGATTACGCGTTGTTTACGGCGAGTTGACCTTTACATATCATAATAAATGTTCGAAATGTCGACCATTCTCATTTATGCAATATTGCAATCTTGCATTAAATGATCTGTAGGCATTGTCGATTTCCTGAGACGTAATTGAAGCACATGCTGCAGTAATCCTTTGCCGCATATCCTCTGGCGTTGTGGGTTTATCTTTGTACACAATACATTTTATCTTGCCCCATAGATAAAAGTCCAATGGTGTCAGATCCGGAGAACGGGCTGGCCATGGAATCAGTGATGCCAGAATCGTGGAACCGAGGAACTTGCCCCTCCGGTGGATCCTTCGGCTGGACCCCCAACTCTGACGTACCGTCGTCGCCTTACGTTGTTTCTTACTGCGCACGCGCTACACACAAGCGTACCTCTAGTCTGTCCGTGTGAGCTGCCTATTCGACTCGACAGCGTCGAGGTACGCTTGTGTGTAGCGCGTGCGCAATAAGAAACAACGTAAGACGACGACGGTACGTCAGAGTGGGGGGTCCAGCCGGAGGATCCACCGGAGGGGCAAGTTCCTCGGTTCCACGATTCTGGCATCACTGCATGGAATTGTTCCTCGTCACCCAATCCAGCGTCCAGGATATTTCGTATTTAGCACCGTTCTAGAAACTTTAGAATAATGCGTAAAAATGCAGCATACTTTATACCAGTAAGAGTTCCTTGTATAAATTCATTCGACGTTCAATTACGTCTCAGGAAATCGACAATACCTACAGATCATTTAATGCAAGATTGAAATATTGCATAAATGAGGATGGTCAACATTTCGAACATTTATTATGATATGTAAAGGTCAACCCGCCGTAAACAACGCGTAATCCTTGCTGAAACACGTAAGTTTTAAACTTCCACATTTTATCCGCTCCAACATGATTATTCTTGCTCAAGGACATTTCAAGGTCAAAAAGGTGGATCCGCTAAATTCAGTTTTTTATTGTCTATCATGCTATCATAAAAGAAATATACTATTCCATTTAAAAAAACATCAATGACCTTGAAATTTCATTAAAAAACATGACATAAAAATTTTTTTTCTTTACAATTATATTTGCCCCCTGCAATAGTGTCACTTTGTCCTCTGAAGTTTTCTGATAGGACTGTAAATGCGACAGATATGTAGGTGTTCCCATTTATGTGGGACACCCTGTATATATGTAAATCCGAAAAACGTAAATTTCGATCGCATTACCGTGAAGTGTAACAAACTTCGCCTCGACACTCGTGCCGTATTTTATTCTCGTAATTCGTGCCGTAATTCGAAATGATCGAATCAAAAATATTGAAAATATATAAAATGTCGAAAATATTGAAAATATCGATAATTTTCTTGAATTTGATGCTTACCTTCGTGGACACCGCTTTTCTGAAACACGAAGCAAAATAAAATGATCGACGTAACATCGTGGCTTGCCGAGGCGACGATAACGTCGGTCAGTAGGTAACAACAAATATGTATCATAGAAACCGTTTACCTCCGAATGCTGTTTCCTTTTAGAGGCTTCCGTAGTCGCTGTATCTATAACTTCATTGACAAATTTCAACGTTTCTTTCATAAGTTCTTCGTCATCTTTAAAAGCAGCTTTTCTCTGATCCAATGTTCCGGTAGACAAGATTTTCTCCCGTTCCTCGATACTCCACTTGTTTGCCGTCCCCTCGGTCATCGCGAATGTGGTAACCGAATCTGCCCGAATTACACGATTCCGATGCGACGATTCTCTGTCGCGTACAACCGAAACGCATTTAGACTTCGATAAAGCCTCGAGCGGACATCATTTTCCAAAACAATTTCAATTTGTAGAGAAAACGTCGAAACCACGGAACAACAATGATTTCTCTTCCTCTTTTACAATCCCCCTTCTCATCTTCTGTTTCTCATTTCTTTACTCTCTCTTCCTCCCCTCTCCCTCCTCTCTCTCTCTCTCTCTCTCTCTCTCTCTCTCTCTCTCTCTCTCGGTATCTTTCTTTCTTTTTTCCTTTCTTCTAAAAGTGGAAGCCAATGACACCAAATTACAAGACGAGTCTCACAATTAACGCCGACAACGATTATAATTTATTATCGGTGGCGATGACAGTGACAGCGACGGTGGCAGCAGCCGCTATGCTACAGATCATTGTTATCGTTTTCCTACATTCATTTCGCTGAAAAACAAAACCATGAATGTACATGTATTCTATACGCAACAATTTCTTACCTTGTCATTCGACAATTGTTACGATGAATTTTACGATGTATTTACATGCGTGGCGATCGTAAATGCAAACAAAACATTGAAAATTTCCTATTTTCGCTTTTCTTTAAAACAAGATCATTTTTCAGTCAACGCCGTTCTCCTTTGTCAAAAGAAATCACAGAATATTATTTGATAATAAGCTACGAATTACAAAGGAACAACGTTGAAAATAAAACGGACGGTGAATTTCACTTACAGGTTTGTAGAGAATAATGGGGCGGTTGACCTTATGAGCGTGGATATCGAACTACAGGTGGTGCGCACTCAGTTGCGTTTAACAGTGGAACCTGGATCAGCGTGCATCCAGATGGCCGTCGCTCCTCTCGTCGGATATCTCGTTCGACCGGCCAGAATTATTTTCGGTCTGCCGAATTTTATCTGGCACAATGAATTGTGTACCCAACGTTCGAATTTATTTGAATTATACGCTTCGAATCCAATTTACGTTCAGCGGTTCTACCGCGACGAATTTGAAAAGGTTCCACTCGTGATTAAGCAACTCGTTTTCTCGACTCCTTTCTCTTACGCGTGTACGTACAAATACCGTCACTTTCTTTTTCACGAATCAGTTTCATTACCGTTTAATTCGACCAATCCTTAAAATTACCAGTGTCACTTACTTTTACGAAACACGATATCGCAAGGCCAGCCAATGGTAGTAATCGATGTTCCATATCGTGGTTCGCAATACGTTCGGTCACCGATTCATCCCCGTAACGAACGAACGGTGGTCTGCCAGGTTTACCTCGTCAAAGAAATCACCCCGGGAAAATGTTTCAGAGCATGCGTCGTGTTCATGTTCGCGTTCACCCTTCTCGTGCGACCACTACTATCTTCGCTTTGTAAGTCGCGAGCGCGATGTACTGTCCGTATTAACTCTTTCCTTTTTACGCAGTTCTATTCCCTTTTCAGTTCTTCTACTACACATTTGTTTTTATCGAATATGAATCTTATTTCGGTAAAATCATGGTTTTTCACCACGACGTGTATTCTACTAATTTCGCGCGCGCATTACTTTCTTTGAACGAACAAGTACGATAAACAAAAAGATGCGGGGACATTTGATGAATCGAACAAAAGTCCGAACCAGTGATGGTATATGGTCTCGGTTTTCTCGCGCATGCGCGACGATTTTAGCGTCAGTAAAGTACAAAGTTGGGCTAAAATGGGGTACCTTGGTTACCCCGCATAGTTTCGCAAATTTTTTTTCGATTTTCAAATATGAATTGACAAGTAGCTCCTTCTTCAATACTAGTTGCCATTATGAAATCTTATATATTAACATTAACTTACCAAAATTTCGAAGTTACGGTCGTCTCGTCGTGTCGTCTTGCACTCTTCTGTCCGGTTTCCCGCCAATAATAGTTCTCCCCTACTTTCCCCACAAACATAAGACGTACGGTACGTTCCTGCATTTAATCGCGCATGCGCGAAAAGACCGAGACCATATACCATCACTGGTCCGAACACAAACCCCTACTATACGTCTATACTATACGTATCGTACAGTCGCAGACAAAGCGCTACGCGGCGCGGGTGAAAACAAAGCTGCCAAGGAAACAAGCGAGACAGAAAGCGATAGACAGATTTCTAAACTTAGCAAAAGATCAATATAACTGGATCATAATAATTGTCCGTTGAAAATGAATGTTGCGATCAGCTGATCGCGTTCACGTTCACGCTACTCGATCCAATTGATAATAACAATCGTAAAATTGCTTCCACGAACATCCGTAATAAGATGAAATTTAATAATGCATATTTTCAAGATACAGCGTCAACGACAACGATACCTTAAACCAATTCTTAAATAATCAAAATCCGAAACTTTTCGAATCTGTGGTATTGTACTCACTTACACAAGTCCATATACGTATATACATATAGGTATACATACAAGTTTATAAGAATATCATCGCTTCGATCATTTGAATTAAGATTTATTTACGAGGCCGCGTAAAGGAATTACTTCCTGCTTTTCTTTTTTTTCGAGGATACACGCGTACAGTACAATCTCCAATTTCGCTGAATAATCTTTGCAGCGTGATTTAAACGAAAACGTTCTACTTTTGCTAGAAAAGCGTTCATTGCATTTAATTCTCGTTCTTCTTTTAATTGATCATATAAAGTAAGTTGCTGGAAAAGTTTATTCTGCAACACAATGCACGATATGCGAGATTCAGGTTTTTTTTTACAACCGATAAGCAAAAAAAATATCAACGAAACTAGAGCATCGAGGATAAACGAAAGCTATAAGACACACCTGCACAGTAGCACAATCTTTCTCAAGATTATCTCTATCTCGCAGAAGAGTCATTTTATTTGCATAAAGCGTTCTAATGGTTTCGTCGTATTTTCTCAATTGGTCCAGACATTGCTTCTTTGCATTATAACTGCATGATTACGAGATATAATAATTTATTATCAAATCTGACTACTCAAGCCACCAGTTTGCACGATAGAAGTCTTTGCATTAACGATACATCGTTACTTACTGTATATCGTGCAAATTACTTTCTCGTAGCCTACGTATTCTGTTTGCAAGTTTCAGATGAAATTCAAACCATTCTGTTTCCTTTTGTATAGATTTATTTTTCATTTCCCAATCGTAATTCTTAGCTAACATCTTCGACGAGAACTCTCCACTGAAATATGGTTCTGTAAAACTTTGTTTTGCATATGTTTATTTGCTCCATAAAATCATGAAACAAGACACTAGAACGTGTAACTACGTAAATCGATTAGAATGCATCGCTTACGTTTTTATAGTTAATAAATGTTCCAAATTCGTATGAACATTTGTTTTTAAAAACTCTATCGCTGTCCGATCCGCATTGGCTGTTCGTCGAAGCATAGCTGTCCACTCTAGATGAGAAAAGCATAAACTTTGTTGCGCTGTTGTCGCATGAAAATTATTTACATATTCACTTGTATAAACAAAAGAAAATCCTATTCTAAATCGATAAGAATTCTATATGTAAAGACATTGCTCAAAAACATACGTATCGCTTCGACTGTGTATTTCTTCTTGGTTCTCATAAAATGTTCAAAAAATTGTTTCTTTTGATTTTCAGCTAAGTAATAAAGCAATTCGAGCATTTCGAATATGATTGTTAATTGCAAATAGAAATTTTCTTTTGTCGTATCGTCCATATCCAAATTTAAATACTGAAATAAATCTGTATTCAATGAAATTAGTCTATGCAAATGTTTCAGAGTAAATCGTTTCTTATCATTTATTTTCTCTGCAATGGGAGCTTTTCTAAAATATGTAAAATTTTTAAAAGCTTACTCTTATATTGACGAAAAGTTTTCTATTTCTACCTGCATATTATGTACGTTTGAACAATATTTATTCATGATAACCTACATTTTTGTAAAAAAAATATTGAGTTAACCCATCACAGTAATACTTTTTCTTTACACATCATTTGAAAAAGAAATGTCTATCTATATATGTATATATTATTGTCTCAAATACCGACATTGTCAAAAATCGATGATACAGATGATTTCCTTTAAAAATTTTAGGTTGATTACAACAGAGAGGAATTCCTCTCTGATTACAATTACAGCGTCATTTTTCCACAAACAAGAGCCAGTTCGCCAGTTGGAGAGTTGGAATTGTTGGAATTGTTGGAAGTTAGAAAGTTGATTTATAGATGGCTCTCCTTCTATTGAAACTCGACGATGATTGGTGGTGGTGTATGGAGACGCGTGTCATTATGCGTTGCTTGAAAAAAGACTATATAAATAGTGAGGAGACCCTACTTTTTTGATTTGCCGACATTGTCACTACACCAATAGCGAAATCCTGTATAGTTAATAACCAATAAGACGCCTCTTTCCCTTGTACCGCCACGTTAGTCTTCTTTCCAGCAACGCATAATCAGAGGCACAATATGCTGTACGCTGGCGCCGTGCGCCGTACGGCGAAAAGCGCGAAGCTGGAAAACCTTGCAAAATACTGAAAATTTACGATTTTCTGAGTTCCTGTCCTAAAAGTAGTCCAGAACCAGAACTTCGATTCGTCCAAACAAAGTGAAATTGGAGAAACTTTTTCCGAGGATTTCATGTTTATCCTTAGATTCTCTAATTTCCTTCGCTATCTGATGTTTGTCAAGGGCTCTTATGAGAATATTTTATCTACCTCTTCGCCTATTAGTCTAAATTTCTCTGGCGTTTTATTTAATTATAGCATTTTTTCTGGAAAGCCTATGCATAGTTGGATCACTGATACATATTATCAGTGAGTTGGATGCGCAGTGGAATGGTGGGGATACAAAACGCATAATACAACAGGCAGCAAAACGTAATTACTTACAACCTTTTACAACTTACAATACGACGGGAAATAATGTATTTCAATTTGTATATGCATAGAGAATTCCCATGTTCTGTGATGTGTATGCAGAGTATAAATTATTGAGAAATCGGATCTGTTCCAAAGGTTAATCATCTAACATTGCATGTAAGTATGTATAAATAGTTATACATTGTATACAGATGCATCGTCACATTTACGACATAAATATAAACAATACTGCACACAATTTGGATAAAAATACATTCGCACGTATGTTTGCCAATGAATATGACGTCTCGAAGAAAAGGGAGAAATCTTTCATTTCGAGTAGTGTAAACTTCCGATTACCAGACTAGGCTAGAGTCTAAACAGTGCTGGACAATTTTGCTCATAAATACACACACAACTATTAAATGTCGACTCAAATAATCGCACGTGTATCTAATATTCGCATATACATGACTTTGCAGGAATCGAAATGTGCAGTTAAAAGTTTTAATCACTGGAATATATAGTTACAGTCAAATTTCAAACAATGGCAGGATTACGAGGCAATGACAGAGTCTATCGCGGAAAACCTGCAAAGCCTTGGACCGACGAAAGTAATTTTTCATATATGTACAATGAACACGATGTTATTCTTCCTTTGGATGTTCCGAGTCTACACCCTCTGGCCAAAGATCCTCCTGCCGATGGTAAGTTTTAATCGAACCCATGGGATTAAGATTATATCGCTATTAAAATGCTACAAGTTAATAAAGATGTCGTTATAATTCTATGATATCCGTACGATGAAAATTTAACTGCAATTCGTTGATTTTTCTTTTAATATCTTTCAGACACTACAGTGAAAAAATTTGTCGATGCCAGTTTTGGTCTAGTAAGTTTAATTACGGAAACGTTATTAGTTCATCCATTTGTCGTCTTACGAAGACAATGTCAAGTAAATCCTGGATTGACAAAGTACCATATAATACCAATTACCTTGATACCCGTTGTCGCACGGCTTCATCAAACTCAAGGAATAAATACCCTCTGGAAAGGAATTGGATCGGTCTTACTTGTAAATGGAATGATGTTGGCTATCGAAGATTTCATTTCTAAAATTACATTGTGGCCAAAGTAAGTGGATCATTGTAAAATATACTATAAATATTCTAAATGTTCTATCGAAAAAGAATCAATTAATATCGAAAGTATCGGTTCTTCAATTTTTCAATTCTGTTTGCATTTTTCTACAATTGTTCATATTGTATTGTCTATTGTACGCAACGACATTATAATAAACCTATATTTTATTCCAGGGACATGCCATCCAGCAACTCGTTAAAAGCATTGGGTCAGCACATTCTCCTTAAATGGTAATGATAGATCAGCAAATAAATTTCTTATAATTTAAAGGCTTAGCTGCGAGGAATATTAATAAAAAATTCAACAGTGTTTCCATAGGCCTAACCACACCATTTTACTCTGCATCGTTAGTTGAAACGGTACAGTCCGAAATTGCATCTGAAAGTCCTGGAATTTTGGATGTCTTTAAAGATGGCGCCATTCGCTTGGTCGATGTGAGCAACAAGGGCAGATTAATTCCTATATATTCTCTTCTGCCACCAACTATTGCATACGGAGTTTCCAGATATCTTTTTGTCATGACTGTTCACGGAGTAACCACCTACATTATGCAATGTAGGCAAAAGCATTCTCAAGAATTACAGGTAAATTGTTAATCGACTATAAATGTATACACCAAACAGACGAAAAATGGATTTATACTATTTTAAGGGTGCATTCAGTAGAGCTATAATGTCGGAAGTGGTCCTAGACATACACCTACAATCTATCCTGGTCTCCAGATTTATGGCCGACGTATTGTTTTATCCATGGGAAACGATCATTCACAGACTTCATCTTCAGGGTACTCGTACTATCATCGATAATTTAGACACCGGACGAAGCGTAACACCGTTATTAACAGGATACAGCGGAGCACGGGATTGTTATAGTACAATAATTTCGACCGAAGGTCCTTTCGGTTTGTATAAAGGTTTTGGGGCTCTTCTTCTACAATCTGCTGTACATTTAATAATATTACGAGCAGCGAGTTGGATTCTGAGAGAGTTTCGTACATCGCAAACATTGAAGTCAAAACCGTCTCGCACATCTTCGTATCGTACGAACTTATAATTGATACTTGACGTATCTATAAAGTGTACAGTTCTCCATAGTACAGAGATCGAGTAACAAGAGTTGTATCATAATTCAAACTCTTTTCGATTCATTACGAATCTCTGTAAACTTATCTAAAATAAGGTAGAAATAAATCAAAGTTCAAAAATATCGTACATATAGATGCGATCAATTTAACCCGAACACTGCTTATTGTTAGCAAGAAACAAGAACGTGGTAGACAAAAAATGTTTCGTTGTTATATGTAGACTTTTACATTTAATTTATTACTAATAAAAAAATGAATGCGTCAATTCTCATAAATTAACATACATTCTATGAAACAGTATCTGGTTTCTGTTGTGTTTGCTTGCTGCATCTTCTGTTTAACTTTCTCCATCTTGCATTGTATGTTACACAGCCTTTCTTTTATATACACGTGTATATCGCACGCACAGCAATTTTTCAATTAGTGTTAAATTGTTGCTTCTATTTCATTGTTATTGTCTCTATGGTACGCCAATAGACATTCTCTGTTATGTTTGCGCTCGTGCAGATTTGCTGAAGCGAGATTTTGCTTTTTTGATGTTGTTAATCGTTATTAGAGGCGATATCGAGGCTGGGCTTGTAGACCAAATTCCCTTAAGGAAGTATTGTGTAAATTTAAACATTTTAATTTTACAATATAAGATTATTGCCATAGATAAGTAAGATTTCGTTTATAAGAAACTATTTAAATAGATTTTCTTCTAGATCATTTATCGAGCAAAGTACGAAACTTTACAACAGGCAACGGTACACATTTCAAACAGACCTATGTATAACGTTTCGAGTGCAAAATCAAGAAGATGCTTTTGCTTTGAACTTTATTAGGTAAAACCTTACCTATCAAATCCTGTTATTCTGTAGCTATCTTATCTTGGCAGTTTTAAAAATATTTCATTCACACCCCATCGACCCCTGAACGACATTGAAAAATAATGTTATCAGTTGCGATTAACGTTTCTTCACAATTCGAGATTGGCACTACACAGCTATTTCACAGACAATGCAACACTAATTTAAAAAGTACTGTAATGTACACGATACACATATACATCTGAATTAAAGAAATGTCAAAACTACGATATACAGTATACAGTTCCTAAATTTCTAATTTCATCGATTTAGCTAAACTATCATTATATACAATATGTTACAAAATTCTTCGATTACCTACAGGCACAATGTTATTTTCGATCTTTAAATTTTCATTTTCGTCCATAGTATTTTATTCTTTTTTGAAAAGTCACTTCTTCGAAATTATAAATGTCAAACAAACAAGACGAAACACCAATGTATTTACTTTCGTTGAAGTTTTGTGATTTTTCAATACAAACTTGATTGATTTCGTTACTCGTTACAACAAAACAGTGTCTCGTAAAATTTATGCATGAACAATATATTTATAAAGGACATAGATACGAATTTTCTGGCCTCGATGTAGATAAAATATATTTAGGCTAGGTCTAAGCGACTGAGAATTAAAAGTGTCAAGATTAATTCTCTGTATACGAACCTAGGGGTACAGAAACAAGACGACATTGTAATTAAACAACCGTCTCCGTCTCCGACGAAATATCCTTTTACACAATTTCAAATTGTTCAAATACGAAATTGAAAAGATATTCAACGTTCGCATCGATATCAATACATATGTCATACATATGTCGTATGTATACATGTATGAGATTTATTCGATAAACTGACACAATGTAAAAGGTATTTTTCAATTGGTTTACTCGTCTTTCGTCTTTGTTCCCTTTCGTATGAGAATCTAGTTTCTTAAAAGAATGCACGTCGAAGAAACCGTACTCTTTTCGTATTTGATTTCATACGCGGATACCCGAAAACATTCGAAATCATTGAAAAGATCAATCAGCACGTCCTAGATTTTGAGCGAATTATTGATTAATTTTGTATATGTTGAGCTTGAAGCTCCTCCTCTGTAGCATCGCCCTTTCTAATATACTGTGGCTTTTCCTGTCCTTGTACGCAACCTTCGGTCACATGAACAGACATTACATCGCTACCTGGCACCTCGAACATTGGTTCTAGCAATAACGATTCCATGATAGCGCGAAGACCTCTTGCACCCGTTTTCTTTTGCATCGCGAGCGCGGCTATCGCACGTAGAGCCTCTGCAGTGAACGTTAAATCTACCTGTGAATTTCATAAAAAAAGATGGTCAATTTTGTATTACGTATCTAGAATCTGCACGTACAGAGTATGTATCGGTATCCCATACCTTATCCATCGAGAATAACATCTGATATTGAGGCACCATTGCATTTTGAGGCTCAGTTAGAATTCGAACCAACATATCTCTGTCGAGTGTGTGAAAAGGTACCAAAACGGGAAATCTGCCGACGAATTCTGGTATCATACCAAAGTCAATTAAATCTCTCGCTTCGACTTGTTGCAGTAGAAAGTCTTTCTCCTGGTTATCCTTTTCCGCTGAAGGTGACATATTTGCAACGTCTGCTAAACTAGCTGCTCTCCTTCCAGGACTCTCCGAAGAAGGTGTTGCGCCGAATCCGAGGTATTTTTCGGTTTTTCGCCGTGAAATCAACCGATCTAGACCGTTATAGGCACCAGAAGCGACAAATAAGATATTAGTAGTGTCGACTTGCAGCGTGTCGCCGCGTAATTTCCTGGAACTATTTCTTTCGGGTACGTTCACGATCGTGCCCTCTAACATTTTTAACATCCCTTGTTGAACACCTTCTCCGCCAACGTCTCGCAATTGATGTATGCCAGGAACAGCGCCGATCTTATCGACTTCGTCTAAAAATACGATACCCATTTGTGCTCTGTCAACTACATAGTTGGCATCTTGAAGGAGTTTTGCTATGACGCTTTCTATATCTTCACCAACGTAGCCCGCTTGCGTTAACGTCGTACAATCGCAAATAGCAAAAGGTACGTCCAAACATTGAGCTATCGTCTGCGCGAGCAACGTCTTTCCACTACCGGTAGGGCCCAGCAACAGAATATTGCTTTTCTCTAATTTCAATTGGTGCTGTTTACTATCCAAAATGTCCGAGCCCGGGACTGATTGATTGTTGCTCGATTTTTGCTCGTTTCCCGAGGGAAACTGTTGAAATCCAACCCCGAGTGAATTTCCGATCGTAGAAATGTGTAATAAGTCTGAAACCAGAGAGACAAGAAATTCGTTTTGCTGGACATTACCACATAAAAATATCTATACGATAGAAACGAATAATTTAAATGTAATGCTCTGTCGGCTTGTTTGAAACTTGAATTTAGAACAAGTTGTGTTTTGTTGTTTTTGTCAATATAATTCATGGGATTATATGTAAAATGGGGAAATCGTTATTTACGTGGTTTAAGACCTCTGTGAGTGAAGGGATGATTCATATCTTGTGTACCAGTTGAATTTGTGGATCCTTGCATGGAATTCTGTACCGGCAGATTATTGTAGATTCGTTTATAGTGATTATAAACAGCGACGCTCAGTACTTTTTTAGCAAATTCTTGCCCCACGACGTGTTTATTTAGGTACTCGAAAATCTGAGAACAACAAAAGCAAGGGTTAGTTTACATCGTTGTTATATCCACCCATTCATTCTTACAATACGCTAGAAAAATGCGCGATACGCTATGAACGAAAGCTTATATTTTACAACCATCTTCTTTTTTCAATTCTCCCACAAAACCATTCTGTACCTTTTTTGGTGGTGGCGGCGGTTTCCTATAAAATCCTTGTTTCGTATCATCCGGTCTCATAGCTTCTTTCAAACTTTTTTTTGAATCTATCTCCGAGAGTACAAGGAAGAAATGATGGCATTTTTCGCATTTTACGAATCTCGACGACGCTAACAAACACACGAAATCATTTTACAAAGTGGTTGAAAATATATGATTTCACATACAATGGTATTATTACTCACACACAAAAGTTTCTACATGTGTACAAGGATCTCCGCATTTCGGACATGTAAGCGTGTTTTTTTTTCCTCCACCGCTACCTACAGAGGATACTCCGCCATTACCATCCTTGCTGGGTGGCGTTGGTTCGGTAGGTGCTTTGCTCAAAGCACTACCGATCGTCAAGGACCTAGTCACAGCCACTCTTACAATCTTATGAACTAGCACAGAAAAAGGTAAATTATTTGCATAGAAATAAAATGTGTTCTTCTTTGCCGTGTTTCTATTGAAAATAATATTAGAACCTTACCATGATTGGCTATGTGATTGGAAGATGCGATGCGACCAGCGCTAATCAAACAACAACGTACGCAACTCATCCTTCTTTAGAAATATTCGAATAGTACAACGTGGTATGAAAAATATATTAGCAAAATCACTCGAAACCGAACCTACGGATCACAGAACAAGATTAGAGAAACTAATATGGTATAGAAAGGGTTTAAGAAACATATGGTAAAACAGTTTAGCATATTACAATTTACATTACATTTATAAACAGCACGCACGGCGGAAATTACGTTATCACGGACTGAAAAATAAAATGCATTACATGTAATTATGAATGTTGATAAAATTCTAACAAACTTAAAAATATCGAATGAAAATGTCAGAAAAATTCAGTCGATATCATCACATGAAGAACTGAGAACGAAGAACGAAGAATGAACAAATATAATCTCAGGGAAGTCTTTTTCTAGTTATGTATAACGTTGTCACTTGGCGTTCGCAGAAAGGACGAAGGTGTGATATATGCATTAGGAAATCAAAATATGAACACGAGCGCAATATCATTATAAAAATAAACTCTGAGGAAACTCGAAGTTGTACGAAAACACTCAAGCGTCGAAAATACTAACCTTTCGAATAAACACTATATATGTAGCACAGTAAATCTTCGTTATTATTCACAATTCATTCATGTTTATCACAAAATGCGTAAAAAATCAAATCGCCCAAATAATGATATGTTAATGTGTTATCGAGAGTGTAATCAAGAAACGTATTAATTTAAAGACACGAAAGTCTGACACATCGGATTAGAGGATTCAACAATCGGTTGATCATGATTCAAGGTCATTCAACGATTTTTCTCTACAACTGTTTTTGTTATATGTATCGATCTTAAAATGTACTAAAACACAACCACCTACTACTAGTCGAGGTTATTGCAGTTTACCTCCATGTTAATGAAACATCTAAAAACCACTAAAAATTTCTGACACTCGTACAATACGATTGTGTATACGCACGTATTATGGTACCTACATACGTGGCGAATATATATACACATACATCCATATATTTACATTCACATACATGTGTATTGTGTATATGCGCTCAGTCACGGTTACAGAAACTTTATAGCTACTCTCGCTAACGTTTAATCCGCTTTGAATAATCGACGAACACAGTCACGGAATTAATTCAACGACATTATGTTGATTTTAGACGAAAGAACAGTTTGTATTCATGTACCACGTTAACATGCAATTTTCTAAAGGAAGTTTCGCCGTCTTCCTTACATGCGCGCTCACTTGATAAAATGACATTTCTACCAACTACATAACAAAACGTCAGTATGTTTACATATACGATCACTCGAGGGCGCCCATTTAGACAACACGAAACTGGTGTGGTATCAGGTGGTATATAATATATAAATGTCATTGTGCAGTACGCACTCGGTCATATGTAAATACATATGATACATATTTGCAGAGTTCGCCATTTGTCAAGGCTAAGAAATATTTTCTTATTTTATATATTCTACAAATCAGTACAAATCTACGGTGTGTTTGAATAAGTATTAATTCAGTTCTATCTCGATCATCTTACAGTACACTCGAACCGTTTTTTTTTTAAATAATTTCACTAAGTAGTTTTACAGGCCCAGATTGCATGCAAGGAAGTATCCGCAGACTGGCATCCGATTGGCTTATTTCCTCTCTGTCTATACTGTATACTCTATATATCTAGAGAACTATAATCAGCTATGGACATGACCTTTCTCTTCGCGGTTGTTGTAAAAATACAAAGAAACTTGTAAAGTGTGTCGTTATATTTCATGTAGAAAATTATCAAAGTTGTAACAGTTGAATTCGTCGCAAATTGATACGGTAATTTCGTGAACAATATGACTGTGACGAAAATCTCGACCGTAATGAATAACGAGGTAACCTTTTGCAATATTTTAAGCACAACGAAAAAGTTGCAATCAATGTTTTCCAAATTCTTTCTTTTCTTTCCATCTAATTTTATTAATTAAACAAATCATACATGTTTTGATAACCTTTCAGATCGTTTTATTAAGGCAGTGCGTTCGTCGAGCTCGCATTTGCGTGATAAACAAATTGGTTCGAGAGGCTAAGAGACTGCGCGCCAATCGTGGCAACGAGAAACTTTCAGAAAAGAATAAAAATAAAGCGGAGAAATATTTGAGAGAGGTTGCCGAATTGAAACGCGTTAAGGATGATGAAATATCAAAATTTGGAATTACCCATTTGGAGAACTTGGTGGATATGTTGCAGAATTCACAGACAGACGATAGGACTAGAGCCATAGTAAAAGTTGTTCGTTACAAATGTTTAAACGAAAAAATCATGGAATTTGTAAAGAAATATCCTGACTGTAAAGAATACGTATCTTCTGACAAAAATTTGTTGAAAAAGAAAAAGAAAAATTCTATAAGCGAACACGTCCAAAAGAATCTAAAACGATTGCCAAACGATCAAAATGATAACAACGAGAACGCGAAAAATAATCGGCTAAATATGAGTGGCATGGTAGAGGAAAAAACGTTGCCACAAAAATTAAAGCAAACTACAGAAGATGTACAGTCAGAAGGAGACTCTGTTAAAAGTAAAGAGAAAACCTCGGAATTGAATGCTAAGGTTGTAAGCAAAGAGGCTACAGTCAAGAGATTCGTGGATGTTTTACAAGAATCTAGTACACCTAGAATAGATGATCGACATGAAGAGGATAAAGAGCAGCGATCGTCTCCAAAGTCCACAGTATTAACGAGACCAGATGACTTTTTTTTAAATTCAGATAAGGTTGTTACAGTACATGTAGATGTTGATAAAAAGACGTTTACAACTTTTGCAGAGAGAAGTGTAAAGCGAGAGTTTCCTAGGTATGAAAGGAATCAAGAAAATACAAGTAAAAAACGGCGAGAAGTAAGTAACAAAGATGCTTCGTATCGTCGAAGCAATACCATGGAGACAAACGCGGTGTTTCGCGAGCAAAAGAAACAATTTCCAGGGGTTAAGGAAGCGTCGAGAAATATGCGCAAAAGTTTCGAGAAAGACCACACAAAGTCCATGGAAAATGAAAGTTTACATCCATCGTGGGCAGCAAGGAGAAAATTACAAGATGTAATGAAACAAGGATTTCAAGGGAAAAAAATTCGATTTGAGGAGAATTAAACGAATAAATATACGATAAATTTGAACAACGAAGTTTTATTTGATTTTATATCTAAATTAAAAGCTTAAAGGCGCAGGTTCATTAATTTTTTTTATTGAAATATCGATCTCGGTTATAAATCGTACAAAATGGCTATGACATTTACGAGAATCAAATTGACGTGTAGTGACAAGTAAACTGTAACTGCGTCCAGCGCTCGATTATAGTTTACGAGTAGATCTTCGCCGAATTGAGTATTTCGTAGTAATGCCGAGCAGTAATTGTTCGCAATATACATATACATATATTCTATCAACGTTTCAAACGTTATTAATTAGCGAACATGTTACGCGATCGACGGGTCGATTATCGAGGTAGTTTCCTAGAACGTTTTCGTTACAGCTGATTACGACGTCTCGTCGAAAATACATGATTCGATTACACTGTGCATACGTCGATTATGCAGTTTTTTGAATAAATATCAAATAAAACGTAAATATTTGTCGTAAAGCATGGATCGTGTGGCCTAGAATGCGGCATTAGCGCCATACTTTGCATGGGCGTGTGTATGTATGTATATATACAGGGTGAGTCACCTAACGTTTGCACCTCAAATATCTTTGTTGTTTCTAAAGATACGTAAAATATGGTAAGGACAAAGTTGAGTAGTACAATGGGGCTGATACGATGCCAAAAAAAATTTTGTTTTTGTCATTTTTTTTAGAGATATCAAGGTCACCTTGACTTTTTTAAATGGAACCACCCTTTTTTAAACACCTATAATGATAGTCCCTTTCATTACGAATTCAGTGACTATAATTACTCAAGGTCATTCAATGTCGCGGACAGAGATAACGTATAAGATGTAACATCGATACATGCCTGTAAACGGGCTTTGAAGGAATGTTGAACTCGGTCCGTGACCTTGAATGACTTTGTGTAATTATAGTCACTATATCAACAATCAGAGGCACTAACTATTGCCACCTCAAATATTTTTGTTGTCTATAAAGGTACGTCAAATTTCTGAAGGACAAAGTTGAATGGTTCAGTGGGACTCACACGATACCAAGAAAATTTTTGTTTTTATATCATTTTTTTAGAGATTTTCAAGGTCACCTTCATTTTTTTAAGTGGAACCTCCCTTTTTTAAACACGTACAATGATAGTCCCTTTCATTACGAATTCAGTGTCTATAATTACTCAAGGTCATTCAAGGTCACGGACAGAGTTCAACATTCCTTCAAAGCCCGTTTACAGGCATGTATCGATGTTAAATCTTATACGTTATCTCTGTCTGCGACCTTGAATGACCTTGAGTAATTATAGTTACTGAATTCGTAATGAAAGGGACTATCACTGTAGGTGTTTAAAAAAGGGTGGTTACATTTAAAAAAGTCAACGTGACCTTGATATTTCTAAAAAAAATGACAAAAACAAAATTGTCTTTTGGCATTGTGTCAGCCCCATTATACCACTCAACTTTGTCCTTACCATATTTTACGTATCTTTAGAAACAACAAAGATATTTGAGGTGCAAACGTTAGGTGACACTCTGTATATATATGTATACCATACCACCGCTAATTATCTTGACAACTGGGAGTATTCGACGTTGGTACATATTCGTTGTCTGTAAACAAATATCATATGGCTGGATTTGCTGTTGCGGATCGTTTTTCTCGTTACTGTTTTCTCTCTTCTCTTCTTCTTTCTTTTCCTTCCTCGTTGGTGATTCCACAGGTATAATCGAATTATTTGCAGTTTGCCATCTTCGCTGCCGAATGATTCTTTACACGGAACGAGTGTTATAATTTATTGTGTCTGACGCGTACGCGGTGAAGAAAGATAATGTATTCGATAAACGTAGGAAAATAGTTTCTAAATATTTCTGGAAGTATCACTCTGTACGTGTTACGTTATATACGGACTCGTATATCGTTTCGATAGAAGAATTTGAATTTGGCGCGATTTCGATGGAGCGATTCTGTCGAGTGACAGGCAGAATTCGAGGCACAACACATTGAAAACATTTACTCGGAAATCTTTAAACGATAATAGATCACAACGAATCAGCAAAACGCGGGTAACAACTTGAATCGTTTGCGTAACTATTATTAACGCTAAAGTGATTTTATTCGCTATAGTGTAGTTGAACGGCTGCTTGTGGAGTTACAGAAAAATATAGTTAACGTAGATATAGCCTGTATATTGGCAGTTTCTTTTTGAAAAACAACGAAGACATAATGTATGTATGTATGAATGTATGTAGGCATGTACTATTGTATAATCGTATAATACATGTAAATCGATGCTAGGTGGCTAATCCATCTTCCGGTAGAAGATGGTGAGCGCGTTACTTGTTTTTCGATAAAGTACGTTGTTTCTCCGCATGCGTAACAAGCTGAGAATCGACTGATAGACCTTTGCGTCGACGAACCGCATCTATATACTTCTTGGCTCTGTTCTCGCTGTCCGCTTTATCACCGAAATGAAGATATTCCTCGTCTGTAGATGGTGTCCAATAAGGATCTTGCTCGATCACCTGCAATGAAAAACGATGAATCATTGTTGACCGTTTTATCAATCATATAAACGATATTATGTGATAATACATGTATACTCTTTTACATAGGATAATAGAATACGACATAAAAGAAAGAAACACGACATTTCTACCCGTTTCGATAACCATCGGAAGTTGCTCCGTTTAAGTATTTATGAATTATTGGAATAGGAGTAACGGTTAGCGGCACGCGAGGTCAGTTCTCAATCGAGAAAAGTGGAAAAATGCGGAGGAACGCTCGTTCCTCGGTATGAAAAAACTTGCCTCCCAATGGCTGAAAACCAGTTGAGGACTAGCCAGCCCGGACGTTTGAGTTCGCAATTCTCTGGCAAGTTGGAAACTCTCTGGTACAGGCAATGTTGCTAGCACACGAAACTGTCCACCAAAGCCAGAACTCTCCGCAGCGATTACACGGCCATGTCTCCTTCCAAATACGGCGTACAATTTCCCTGAAACACAATCGATCGTTACTTTTCCGAACTCTGCACCAATGTTCCAGTAAACAGCGTGTATGCGTTATAGGAAATATTTTCAAGTTGGTATCATATACAGTGTTCGCAATATATGGTACGTAGTATGTGACAACAATCGGCGAATAAAAATCTCGAACGCAATATGTACATTGTGTTCGTATGCTCGACGATTCATCGTGAAACGTACGGAAACCTGCTTCGTTTCATTCTAACCTCTTAAGCGCATATGCCGTATACATTCGGCATGACGACATGACTTTCATAGCGCATATGACGTATATACTCGCATTGTAGGAAAATTAGTCATGTAGACATCATTGTAGACATGACGTATATATACGCATGCGGCGAAAAGATGTTGCCACTGTGGAGTGAATTTTGTGTTCAAGAGTGCGCCACTTAAGAGGTTAATACACCTATATTCGTTTTCTTACGCAATAAGTGGACGGCTTGATCGTTGATCGATCGAACGAATTTCGGATTCCAATCGACAAAATTTTTCCTAAAAGTTTCGATAGACCGTATGGTACCGACGAAGACGGTCCGGATTAGCAAAAACAGTACATTGTCAACAGCCAAGGTATTTGGACTGATTTGGCATTTTTGCAAAAATTGTAACAGCAAGTATACATATGCATATACGAGCGCCAGAGTCCCAGTGTCGAAGCCGGTCTGATGCTAAGAATTTTCGATGTATTATGGTTGTGTATATTAATGCATGTGCGCGTGCGTGTACGTGTACTCTATCCCCACCAGTGGCTAACGCACCCTATACACGTGTACACGTATACACGTACTCTTGCTTAGCAATCCCATTGCCAAGTTACGTTCCCCTCCCTTCCTCAAGAATTCATTCATGTTGCTCAGTGGTTCTCCTGCGAAGTAAGTCAAGTTTTTCGAACGTTCGACGGACGTCTATACCGAATTGTTTTAGACGACAAAAGCATTTTATTTTGGGAGTACAAGTTGAATTGTGCGACGAATCGAAAGACGATCCTTTCGAAAGGAATATATAGACACTTATGAACTTTGGGTTAATTTGTCTGATTCTAACGAGTTAACTCGAGTTGTCACCCCAACCTTGTCCATAGCTGTACACAATAGGTATTTCTAGCGTGTAATACACAACGCTTGTTCGATTCAAGTTTTTCTCGTGCACTGGCACAAACGTAAGCACAGGCAAGTATATACTGTTACGACGTGAAGTCGTCATGATCGATAATGCAGCGTTACGACGTGAAGTTCACGGACTTAACGCAAGGTTTACGGGACCCGTCAAAATGACAGGTAGTAATATTCTTAATTTACGATTATCAGGATTGAAAAGACGCATCCATGAGGAATTCTTCTATACATTTATTTTTTTGGGGTACATATTATAAAAAGAATGTCTCAAAATGTAGATATACACATTTATGTTATTTTTACACAATAATGTAAAGTAGTCACTTTTACTGCTCCGTAAACCTAGTGTTAAAGACTGTGCATTATGCTGCGGGGGTGAGGAGAAAAACGGAAGGGGTATCAACTTGTCGGCCATCTTGGATGGCAAACACTGTGGTGCGCTCTATAAACAGTGTTGGGATATGGTGCAAGATTTCACGCGCATGCGCGGCGATTTCAGCCTCCGTAAAGTAAGATTCTCGATAAAGTGGGGTACCTCGAGCACCCAGCAGAATTTTAAAAAATTGGTATGATTTGATTCTGAAAAATGAGTGTGTAACATGTGTATTTGGAATAGATTGTTTCGAGACATTCCCGCCAATATAACTGTCTCAGGATTCCACTACCTCTGTCGTCATGATATAGATACATTAGTTTTGGCCGCGCATGCGCGTGAAATCTTGCACTATATCTCAACGCTATCTATAGGCAACTTTAAATACTAGTTGCGCGAATTTGCAATGCAATCATGCGGGAAATAGATACACATAATTTATTTATAAATTTATATTGGAGCCGAATGTGCAATATTTTATATATATATACAGATATATATACAAATACACTTATTATGCTTTCATTTTTCAGAATCAAATCATATCAATGTTCCCGCAACGTTATATAGATGGCAACACTAGTCTTGCCATCCAACATGGCCGCTCGCGGCAAGACCCCTCTCACCCATAAACCCACTTTATGCTCAGTCCTTTAAGTTCGTGGTGAAGTTGTAATGAAGACTCCACGATCGATATTGCAGTTACCGGCGAACGGAGTTGTTGACAGAGAAAGACAAGACAGATTTAAGCGAGAGAGCAAAACATAAAGACATCACGAAATCGAATCGATTGTATAACTAATAAATAAGAGGTTTGTTAGAACGTTAGTTAGTTACGTGTTATTAATTATAAATAATAGATATTCCATCGGGACGTACTCTACGGAACGGTCGCAATAATACATATACGTATTGTATATTGTAATACGAAACAAGGCTTATTTACGGTGGCAAGCTTATTCGAGGACATCGCGTGCATTTATGCGAGTGCCCGAGGATACCGCGTACCAAATGAATCGGTACGTTTTACTAGATTTTTAGCGAGTTCGCATAATGGAACAATATCAGATCGGATCGACTGATTCAATTTGATTCGATTCGAGCCAGTATTCGTTTGCAGGAGCATCAGCACAGAGAACGAGAGAAGCGCGACGCTTCTCGAGACATTCAAGCAGGGAGAGCGTGGGAATGAGAGAGCAACAACCGAGGAGGAACAGAGAGAAAGTAGGAGTGAATGGATCGTGGCCTCCATCAATGAAACAGCGATCCTCAAACGTGCACGTTCGAATACACACGTATCTCTCGATTCTTGTTTCTTTACCCCAGCTGGTGGCGTATTATTCTCAATTATCGGTATAATTACCTATTCAAGTCGCTCGATGTCGGTTAAAATTCCAATTACATTTTTCGGAAGGGTTCTACGTTTTCTATATTACACCTACACGTACTGTGTAATTATATCTTATTCGTCAACTATGTACAGGCATACTACATAAGTACGTTACTGTTGTTGTGGTGGTTATCGTTATTGTTGTTGTTGTGGTTATCGTTATTGTTACTGTGACTATTACTATTGCACATTATGATGGCGTACAAAAGTTGCTTTAAAGCTAACGAATACGCGCGCGTACGAGTAAAGACATTGAGCGACATCAACGAGACTGAACGAGGGAAAGGAAAGAACTATTTACATGCTCGCGTAACGTACGTGCACGTTATATAAGTAAAGTCCGCATACATCACTGATCATTCTACATACATATAATAGAATCGATTACCAATCTCCGTGTCGCGTCTTCGGTTGTCGTTGGACGTGTACAGTCTGGAATGTATTGTGTATAGCGA